>VDFB02106561.1:0-11527 GCA_007258455.2 Sequoia sempervirens | reverse complement strand
CTCTCATCTGCATTTGTCTGGCAGCCATTTGATTTGTTGTGCTACGAACTTGATCAAGAGATCTTTCAAATTCGCCATCATGAAGATTTTCATCAAGTACTTCAGATATATAAAACTTTTTCATTTCGAGGCCGCCATGTGAACTAGATTCGAACTCAATCTGCATACTTAATGCTGCCTTATGTTGATTTCTTGAAGACTCTCTGAAAAAATTGCATGGTAAGTCTTCTTTGTACAGATCTGAGTATTTGTCTTCATTTTGAAACATCCTTTGGGCTTCTTAGCCACACCACAACCATATTTCTAATGTACTATGTGTTACCTCTTTGTCTCTGTTACTCTGGCTGCTATGAGAACTGGAAAAAGCATGAACTCATCACTCCTTCTGTTGGTTTTGAGCCGGGCCCTATCATTTTCACAGGGTAAGTTGATTTGAAGACACCTTGACTCCTTTTTGTTGCATTATCTGAGACTCAGGCCGCAGCCTTATCATTTTCTAATGCATTTTAATATATTTGTATTGCTGTGCGACTTCTTTCTTGTTCAACTATATTTTTCATCTGGGTATTTTGTATTTGTTGATTTTCCTTCATTTTGGAATACAAACCCTAAAAATGGGTAAGAAGAAATACGCATATGTCTTTATTTTGAAACACCTAACTCTATTCTCCACTGTGAATGTAAGTGATACATGGCTTGACAAATAACTTTGATGATTTGATGCACTTTGTTTAACCTTGCAACAAGCTTGAACCCTATGTGCTTGACTACCTCATTCCTTGTATAAGACTGCTTAAAAAAATAATACTCTGTTTATGCTCATGTGATTACTGTCAGCAGTATTACAATCACTTTCACTGTGATAAGATCGTTCCAGATCATAATATGAATGCCATTTGATTACTTTCTTCCATTCTCTGATCTTTATACTGCCGTAGTTGTATGTGCTTAGAGTATTATAATCCTCAACATGCATGACCATTGGAAAAAAAAGGTATGTACACATGTTGCTATTACTGTCACAGTTATATGCTATCCTCGTCTTTTTTCATCTTGACTCAATTATCATGTAGAAAATAGTCAACAACTTGCTTAGGATGACTTAATCTTATTCTTGAAACTTAAAGAGCATCCTTGCTTCTATATATTTTGTGCATACCCCACAAGATAAGACACTTTCAATTACTTCCTGTAGGCTAATAAGATGCAGCTGTTGTAACCCGTGCCTTGCTTGGGCATAACTATACTATGAATAGTATTGGACTGCCCTCGATATTCTATAGGCTGTTGATTCATGGCATATAAAAATGATGAGAACCTATTTCACTCTATATCCCTATTAGAGTTTCCATTGTATATGAGTTAGCTTCTTTCTCCTGCAGCAATGTCTATTATTATGATCATCTTGAAGAGCATAAAAGATCACTCTAGATATTGTCTTATAACAAAACCTGCTAACTGCACATGTGAACTCTAATAATTAAGACTGTGAGATGAAGCTTTTCATGGATATGCACTTATATTCTAAGGTTCATAGCTGGAACCTTTTGTTATTGTTACCAGCAATGCCATTTGATGATGTTCATGGTTTCTATCCTTGCTGTTAACTGTTCCTCTATATGCATCTTGGTTGTCACTAGTATGATCGGTAACATATGACTGCTCCTTTAAGACAAGAGTTGGGCTTTGAGGCTGAAAATTGTATTCCTTTTTCTGACAACCCTCGTCTTTTGGTCTTGGCTATATTTCTTCCATTTGTAAATTCGTCTTTTACTTCCATAGAACTGTCACAGCATAAGCGCACTGTCTTACATGCCTTCATTATAAAGTAACTTATAATGTTGATGAAGTTCTCATTGGCCTCATATTCATGCAAAATCTGCTTTTGAATAACTTTGTAAATAATGATTATCATTGAAAATAGACACTCCATTTAATGTCAAAGCTCACTCCATTTAATATCAACACTGAATAACTCATACTCCATTACTATCTCACTGGCACTTGTAACATTGTATGCCTATTTGATAAAAGATGATGCATCTGTATTTTCCATTATTCTTAAATGCTGACTTTAAAATAGAATTTGCTACTTTCTGTTGAAGAACTTGTAGAAAATTGGATTGTTGCAAATCTGTCCTGTACGGTGACATGGTTTATGAAAGCATTACAATGCTTAAATAATTTGTTTCTCTTCAATGCAAAGAGGCTCCATATTTTATTTGAATGTAATGTGAAAAATATAAAGTAGAGTTGAATAGAAAATGAAATAGATGAGTGCAATATTGATGCTTTAAAAATATGTTATCAATATTCATGTACTTCGTATGAAAATTGTGAATATATCCCTTTTGATATGCCGAGCTCAACCCTTGTGGGAGCTCGTTTTACTCCACATATCTGATGAAGTAACTTCAAACATGATGAACCTGTAAATCCTGCACACTGAAACAAACATGTTAGCAAAATAAAAGAAGCTGGAAGCTTCCATTGAATTACATTCTTTCTTCTCTTGATTCTTTGCAATTATCTGATGGATGCTTGATCGACTGTATCCTATATTTCTCTTGGTAGCGTAGGTATATGATAGGATTTGATCCGTCATTGCTTAGAGACCATCTCTAACGTCATCTTTTATCTTTCTTGCAGATGTTTTTGGAGTTGGAACTGGAGCTAAAACTGAAAATGGAGCTAGAGCTGATGTCACAACTGGAAACCTCAACTGTCAACGATTCGTCATTCCAGGCAATGACAAATCATCTCCTATCTTATGTTTCCGTTATTTTCAATTGTATAGCATACCATTGTTTATGCATTCTTTATTTGATTGTAAAAAATCTAGAAAAAAAGTTACTTCCACGGCTTGTGTGGGATTCAACATTTTTTACAGAATGAATAAAATCATTACTATGCAAATCTTTTCAATTTCTTGTTTTAAACATTTGCACAATAAACTATGATTCATATGTAAGATGGTCTCAATGATGATCAATGAACATTTAATCAGCAATACATGAAAATTTTTGTACCTATAAACGATGAAATTCATCCAGTTCTACCTGTTTGAACTCAGAGTGAAAAATAGGTAACAAAAGGCTTTTCAGCAATTTCATGTAAATGTTGAAACTAAAACCAATAAACTCGACTTGACCTGAGCTGTAAGTGAAAAGTGGGTAACAAGTACACAACCTCCACCATAGGTCACATGTTTGAATCCCTCAACCTCATAGGGTAGCCAGCAACAATAGAGCTCTATAACCCAAGCTTGCTTGGGCTGAATCACATTGAAGGATGAGTTGGCAATCAATGGTGTGATGGCCATGTTGGACAACCACGTGAGCAAATTGCACTGGTGCTTCTCCGCCATAGATAACAATGGTTTCTTCCGCAATAGGTACTTCCAACCCATTGAATGGCTTCTATGGCATCATGGTTGTTTACTTGGGTATTAAATGTGATGTTCTTTTTACATCCCAAATCATTATAATGTCTTTTATATTTTGAATGTATCAAAAATTTTGATTTCCCTTTAATTTTCTTACATATAAGAGCTCAATTCAACAATTTGATGCAATAAGAAGCTTTGAAGATTTAGATAAATTCACTATCAGCAATTCACTGTCAGCAATTCATCGTCATGACATATTCATCCCATATACAATTCACTGTCAGCAATTCATCGTCATGACATATTCATCCCATATACAATTCACTGCCAGCAATTCATTTTCATGACATATTCATCCCATATACAATTTACCACCAGCAATTCATCGTCGTGATATATTCATTGGGGATACATTTTTTTATGCATTCAACAAAATCTCTATACTTTTTGTTTTTTGGGTGCTCTTGGCCACTTAAATATTGGAAAAAGTATATGTGGTGAATATACCATGGTGATGAATTGTTGAAGGTGAATTGTATACGCAATGAATATGTCACGATAATAAATTGCTCATAGTGAATTGTTGATGATGAATTGCTGAAGATGAATTTTTCTAGAGCCAAATTTAGATTGTATTAATTATTTATAAACATGTTTACTTTTATTGATGTTTAATAATGACATCTCTTTGAAGCATTATGTCAAACAGTTTAAGGTGCCCTCTCTGTCATTCCACATTTTCCATACATGTAACATGAGACAAAAATCCCCCTTTCATTATGGTTTTATGGATGTCTATACCCTATTCCAGAGCTCCTGCTTTTGGCACAGTCGGGGAGAATGCAGGAAAAGGTTGTCAAGTCTGGCTTTACACCTGCCAGTTGAATTTTCTTGAAAGTTTCTATAGACTTCTCAACTAATCCATTTTGTGCATATTTTGCAATCATTTTAGTCCATGAAGCCGCATGTCTTAAGAGGCATTCTGTCAAACACTTGACATGCTTTGTCCATGCTTCCACATTTTGCATAGATGTTTACCAGGGCGGCTGGAACTACAACATCTGAAAAAATTTCTCTGTACTTTATGTTTTGATGTATGTCGTTATCTCGCTCCAAAGCTCCTATTTAGGCAGAGGCAGGGAGGATGCTTTCAGTTTCCAGTTCATGGCCACCCCTGAAAAACGCTATATCCATGCATCTTAGAGGACTGCCACTTGCTTTTGTCTTTGCAAAAGGAGTTCCAATCAAGAAGATAATAACCGAGGTGACCAATGCAGTTGTGATGGCTCCACCAACTGACATTGTCCTGTATATAATTTAGAATTGGAGACACAGATTTTTCATAAGTTATTTCGATTAATATTGACAAATGGTAAGGTTGTTAGGAAACGTTGATGTAAAAATTTACACAATTAAATTTACAAACAATAAAATTACATTCAAAATAGATTGTCACTAAAAATTATTACACGATCAAAACGAAGAAATTTATGACCAGCAAGCTTCTTCTAAACAGAATTTTTTTTGGTCAAAAATACTTCGACTGCTAAGCACTATGCCCTGTTGTTTGTTTTATATTTGTTGTTAATGGGGAAACAGTCAATGTAGATATGGATTTTGACTCTTGTTTTGTTCTACACTCGAATGTCTACTTTGTTTTTAATATTGATTTAAAATGTCAGGCCTAATATTGGGAGTAGTACCATATAAATAATGCTTAAACACAATGATGTTATAGAAAGTGTCATAATTTAGAATTGTTATTTGTGTCTTATATTTTTAAGATAGTTTAAGGTACCATTATTTTTAAGATAGTTTAAGTATCATTGAAGAATTAGTCGAGGTTTTTAAAATTAATTAATGAAAAGTTATGATTTTATTTGATATTTTAAAGAAAATTTTTAAATGTTGAGATAGATAATAAAAAGATCTTGTAGACATAAAAATTAGTTGTGGGATAGAAAGTATCAAGAGGAAGTTATGTTTGAAGTATGTGTATGATAATTATGGTAAACAATATCTTAGGACAATTCATCATCATATTTATTTTAAATTCTATGCTTGAAGAATAAATATCTTTAGAATCCAAACTCAAGTGGTTTATAAATCCAAATATATCTACGCCCCAAAAGAAGTTAGTTTATATCTAGTGAACTATAAAAACCTAAAATTCCATTTTAGCTTTTTTGGACCAATCTCTATAGCGGCATGCCCTGCCATGGGGATATCCACAAAGTGATATGTCAATGCTGACTACTGAATTAAAGGATCTGGCTGCTGGCATATGGATGCTATTCAATTCTCCTACAACTGGAACTTCAGTCTTATCCAGCTGAGTCACCTTCTTGTTGGTCTGAAGCGGAATTATACCTAACGCCTGACATACCTTCAAAGGCATGACATTACTTGATGCACCGGAATCGATCAAACAATTATGCAATAACTTCCCAAAAATTCTAAATGAAACCAGAAATGGGGCTGGCTCATCTTTTCCCTGATAGAAGACAACTGGCTTTTTCCTTTCATTTGCTGAGGCATTCTTACTTTCATCTTTTCTATTCAATTGAAATTGATTATTTTGGACCTCTTTTGGATTCTTCCTCTGCTCTGTGAGAACATCAGGTTGAGCTTTCTCCTTAATCCCTGCCTCGGGCTTCTTAGATGTGTTTGAAGAACCTTGTACCATACCTATGAAGTTTTGAGGTTGTTGCGGAGCCTCCCAAGCGTCGAATGGTGTATGGGGCACCTCTTCTACCACATTTGTGTTTTGTGCGGGACGAGACTGTGTAATGATAGTAGGATTTCATGGTGCACTAGTTGTTTCTTGGGACGTACTCCTCACAACAGGCGTTTCATACAAACTTCCCAGAATTGTATCTCTGACCTCTGAAATCTTCATTAGCTCATGTAGGGGGAGACTTTCATCTTTTTAAATTCTTCTAGTACATAAGAGCCCAGTATTTTCACGTCTTCCCTAGGAAGACTCTCCTTTTGTCTTTGCTCAGCTTGATGAACTGGCTATTGAATAGCTTGTTGTCCTCCTCCGCCTTGCGTTACATTCTGTCGCCTGTACTCTGGAGAATCTCTTGGTAAACTTGGATTATTGCTCACATTGGGATGTGGCGGAGTTGTAAAATTATTTGGAGGTACTGATGATGTCAGTGGCTCTTTCTGATGATAATTCCTTTGATACACTTTGGGTGTCGCTCCTCCGGATGTTTGAAAAGTTTGTACCTCCCTTCTTCCTTCCACTAAGACGCTGTTGTTGAGAGGCAGAAAAACATAACCATTTCTATGAAGAGGCTCTTCTCGTGATGCATATGTGGCATGAACTTCTTACGGTATTTGGAACTCTGGGATCCCCACAGGACCATTTGTTGAAGCTGATGGAAATTGGTGATTGACTAGAGGGGGCGTGTAACTCTGAAACTCAGGCAGAAAATTGCAATCTTCTATTATCAATGCTTGATCATATCTGGGTGCTGGGACTAATTCATATCCCGTAACTGGATGGTTTTCCGCGGCCTCTGTATTCCGTGCTTCACTCTTGAGAATACCAGCCATGACTTGGAATTCATGACACTGAAGCTCAGAGTGCTGGTTAGTGTTATGCAATCTACACCATCCCGATGAGGCAGTTTCGGCCATATAAACTCTATTTGCAGGACAGTTTTCAGGAGGTGGCGGATTGTCTAATAGTGATGGGACACCTCCATTGTTGGGCCCTGTGTTCCAAGACCTCTTCTAAAATCCTTGATTGTTATTTCTATACCCATGACTGTTTTCATGACTGTATCCTTGGTGGGTATCTTGGTGATGCAAAGGATTATTTTGATATCCTCGGTTAGCACCTTGGTGTGCCTGATAATTTCATGGCATAGTTTGCGTCTGATGACAACCTCTTCACTTGTTCTACTAACTCTTTCATTTCATCTTTCTCCTCTTGAGTCCTTATTGATGGTACTGTGTTCTGGAGATAAACTGGCTGTGTGGCTAGAGTCTAAGACAAAGGTACCCCAAGATGAAGGACTAATTGATTAAATGGTGCTTGAACTTGATAAGTTGGCTGCGGAATTGCATTTAGCACCGGAACTTGTTGATTCCATGTTGAGCCAAGCGTCGACACTTGATTGTTTACTGTGACTAGGCCAGTATATAGTGAGGGTCCAGTTGTATTCTGTCCTAAACCTTGACTTACTTCAATAGCTTTAGCGTAAGCTTGATTCATGTTTCCCGGAGTGGGGTGATATCTCACGAACATTGCAATCAAAGGATCAAGTGCCGAATAGTAGCTTTCTCGAGCATCAGCAACAACATAAGGAGCACGTAACCTTGTGAGGGCCTTTTGGAACCTATTGTTGAATGCATGGATGGGCTCTTGGTCCTGTCTCTTCACTTCTGCAAATTGACGATAAAGCTCTACAAGGGTGACAAGTATGCCAAACTTCCCAATGAAGGCTTCTTTCATCTGCTCCCATGTTCTTATAGACCCAACTGGTAGGTGAATGAACCAAAAATGAGCCTCTTCTCCCAAAGAATATGGAAATAGGCGACAAGCCACGTCCGCATACCCTATCTGCCTATTGTGTAAATGATCCTCAAACATTTTGATATCATCCTCAGCAAAACGATTTGGATCATGGACTTGATACTTAGTGCAGAAGTGCTCTGGATTCTTTGGCATGTCATGGTAATCAGTAAACTCAAGGGGAGATGGGTTGGTAACCAACCATGTAGCACCGTTTGGAGCTAGTTGACCTCCTGGTTGACCTCTTGGTCGAGCCATTGCTTGAATTGGTTGTCGCCTTTGATACACAATCACTTGGGCTGATTGTTGTTGAGGTGTAGTAACTTGAACTGGTTGTTGCTGAATAATCGCTGCTGTAGTAACTTGGATTGATCTTGCTGGAGTAAACCTCGAAGCACTTGGTGGAGTTCTAAATAGACTAGAAATCTCTTCTCCGCTTGTTTCTCCTTCACCTAACTGAACTTCTTCACTTGAACAAACTTCTTCACTTGACTTAGCTTCTTTACTTGAATAACTTTCTTTCTTCTTTCTTGCCCTTGCAGGTAGCTCTAATTCTACGAACTCTTTGGATGAACTTGGCGTGGACCTTAAAATTCTCTTCAACTTGTTTGGTGACAACGAACTGATACGATCCAGGACGTAGCTGCTATTGCGCGAGATTCTTCAATCCAGAGAAGACACCATCTTCACTTATGATAATTTTCTCCAATAGGACTTTTTATATTTCAAACCCTCTCTACTTCAACACAACTGTATGTTGTAGTTGTTGTTTCGCCCTCCTTCTAGCGCCAATTTTGTTGACGTGATATTCGTGACCACACCAACACAGAATAAAGTCGCCAACGGCTACTCTATCCTCTCTTGAACAAAGTTTCATGCATGCTAAGATTGCGAGATAGGTCATACATTTAACTCCAAGGTTCCTTCGGTGCGAATAGTCTCAGTTGGCTTGATGTGATTTTGCTGGTATTTCAAGGTGACTTACACAATTGTTCGACAGTTGACAGCAGACAGCGGACTAAGGGCTTTCGTGTAATTCAAGTGATTTGGCAAGTGAGCACAAGTTTCCTAATCCTAACCGGAAATGAACTGAAATTAAATGGGTGTAGGGCCTAAGAAGTTTCTAATCTACACTAAGGTGTGGGACATGAAGATCAATTCTCACAGACTTCAACCGAGCCTTGCTTTGCCTCGCTTCGGATAGCTTCCACAAAACTGGTGCAATCTTCAGAGGAGTAGCGAAAGATGTTCAGATTATAACTCAACATGCATATACCATCACGACGATACATACAAACACGTGAATCACAATCGAAATTAAGTTTGTAAAATAATCCATGCAAGGCGAATCACCACAACAGCCCGCTTAGTGGTGACAAGCAAAGTCTTGTTCAAATCGAGCACCACATTCCACAATTACTAAGCACTTGCATGAAATGAAATCTACTCTACTTAAAGCTACTTCAAGATGCTACGTGAATTGGAAGGATGAAGAAGCCTTGACAACTACTCATAACATAGAAGAAATCACCATCAATGAAAAATTATTTTTATTATGAAAGCATTCACGACAACTTCTTACAAAGTATTCAAAGGGAAGACTTTCCTTCCTTTTCAATCTAAACTATACTATCAAACTATTCTACTTTCTATTCTATCAATTTCTCTCTATTCCTTCTTTGCTATTCTAACTCTAATGAGGTACAAATGAGGGGACTCCTTTATAGATGGCCAAGTCCAACAAAATGACTTAGATTACACCGACCGGAGCGCCTGACAGCCACCTCAAACAAACAAGATTCACCTTAAAAACTGCCACAAAGAGGAGTGGGGTAATAAATGAGCCATTAATGTCCATCATCCTTCTAGAAGATTCTAGCTTTGAAACGCGTTCACACTGCTCTTGATCTTCTTCTTGACATTGTTCTTCAACTTCTTCCTTGTCACTTGAGCTGGGCACATACCAAGTCTCAACACTTAGCCACTTTTTGCAACTTCTCCTTCGAGGTTAAAATGTCATCTTAGATTACTTTTCTTCATCACTTTAAGTCATCATCGCTTGGTCTCGACGTTCCCCCTGCAAAATAAGCAAGGAGAAGGGTATTAGAACACTTCATTATATAAACTTAACTTACTTACCAGGATTTTCAAGTTTTAACTTCCAAGGGTTCATCGTCTTCACTAGCCAACTTCGCGTTCAAATTCTTCATGCCTTAGCCAAATTTCAACCTCCTCAAGGGTGTACAAAGAGATGTACTTTAAGATCATCTTTTGAAGGTGTTAACTTCAACTGCAGCTTCTTCAAGAAATTTATCCCACCAGTTGAAGCATCGACAATTTTGATTTCATTCATCTCCGGCTCAGGAAGATTATCTTCACGAAGAATTTGAGTAAATTCACCTAGGCAGTTCCTTTCAAATTCATCGTCTGGAGGATTTTACCTTGAAAACACATTTTCTTCACTTTGCCTTAGAAAATTTTAAAATTTCCCTTAGGAAAACTCATCAATCTTGTGCCCATCAAAAATCTCCATCCTGAAGGCCTCGACAAACTGTGGAAGACTTTAAAATCAACTTCTCATCGGAGATCTTCAATACCCAGAAGAAAATTTTCTTCAGAATTTGTCAAATTCATGGGTATACAACTAACGGGTTCATTTAATTTTCTTGAATTTCGAACCTTGGAAAAACAAATTTATTCCTGTTCTTCACATCTGTGAGTATTTCTTTGTTGCTCGACTTGAAAATATTTTATCCACTTTATGCTGTGCACTCACTTCTTTACTTTTCCACTGCGCCTTCATTCATGCTTCAAAAAATTTCACACTTCCAAGCCCAGCATGATTTTCCTGTGAAGAAATTCTTTTGTGCCTTAGAAATTTTTTTTTACCACTAGCAATTTGAATTTTTTTTTTCCTGTGTAAATTTTTATTCATCTCAACTTATTTCAAATCATCGAGAATTTTCTCCATTGCCTCGGGTGCATTTTGCATACTTCATGAGGGATATATTCTTTTAAAACCCAACGCCTAGCATATTTCCATTCAAATTTCCACCACTCATCTTCAATGCTTCCAAGCAATTTTTAATTCACCTCATGCACCTAGGGCGACATTTAACACCCTTTGAGGAAGGTATCTTATTTCCATCGCCTAGCACCTTTCCTCTAACAACTTCCAAGATGGGCTTATTTTTTGATGTGTAGCTATGAATACCTTTTCTTAAAATTTTCTAACACCTTGACTTTGAAGAAGGCGCATTTCACATGTGGAGGTGGATGAAACTTAAACTTGGAAATTTTTTTATACTTCTTCATCCTTCCTTGACTTTTGTTAGCTTCTCTATGCCCTGCTATTTATAGTAAGTCTCTTGATTTTCATATCTCGGAAGCTCGGAATGATTTGAAATTTTGAACATTGGCCCTTCATGACTCCATCAACCTGTTCACACTGCCATCCTGAGCTGACCTGCTAAAAATAGCCCATTTTTGAAGGTAGTTTGCTATTTATAGTAACTGCTCGTTTCTGATACCTCCACAACTCCGTTTGACTTGAAATTCGAATGATGTGCTCCTCACCACGTGACCTGCCTGCTGACATCGGCGCTTGCTGC
>VDFB02106560.1:0-11742 GCA_007258455.2 Sequoia sempervirens | reverse complement strand
TAGTGGTGACATCACCTCTACATGGGCTTCCTTTGCATCTGAAATTTGTGCCACTATTGCAGAACCCAAATGCCTTACAAATTTGCTGAATCAAATTCTTGAAGAGTTAAACAAATATGATGGAACATTGTATAGTGGTGATGAAGGAGATATTGGATGACTTTTTCTCTACATGTTTCTCCTCTTCATGCCATTGCATCCAAAATCACAATCCTTGCCCATGCTCTACCCACGCTTTGATACAATATTTAACATTCTATAAGATCACATTTGAAACTAATGGGAACTCATCATAGTTCGATACATACAAAAATGGCTTCTTTGGATTGTAGTCTTAAACCATCTTCCCAGGCACAAGAGTGATGTAGGCTCTAATACCAAATGATGGAATTGAAAAATACAAATAGATCAGAAACAATACAAAACACATAAAAATCAATTCACTTTTATCATTCATATAGATGTATATTTATACAAGTTAACATAAAATTGAATCATGTAACTGTTGCCACCTGTAAATAACCATTTTGTTAACTATAATGATTACACAATGTTTATTATCCTACAATTTTTCCACTTCAATGAACTATCATACACCAAATGAAGTGTGTTTAAAGCAACTTGGATGTATTTGGTAAAGGGGGGGTATATGCACTCCATGATCTCAAGTATGAGTGTATAGGTGACACTCTTCCGTCCCCTTTTCTGAACATCTAGCCAACAACTGCTTACATGACTCACACATTTTAAAATGAAGGGGTGAGTTATCCATTTTTTTGTTCTAAAGGGTTTATTAAATTATTGATTATTTGTCTAAAAAATTTTGGTTTTTAAAATTGGTAATCACAATTTTAGAGTAGATATTTAATATTTAGGTTATGATATGTATGTTAATCTAAATAAACAAAGATGATTTATGATCAAACTATAGTAGTTAAGAGGTTAATCGAAAAGAGTGGACTACTTTTTTGGATTTTGGGCTTATAGGACCATGAAGGATGACCTAAGAGGTCAACCATATGACAAGTAAAAGGAAATAACATGACATATATAGATATTCAATAGTCATACTATGTGTCTAAGTAAATGTTGAAAAATGAGGTGTTTTCTTACAAGTAACCATTCCAACAAAAGTCTCTTACCATAAGAGAATTTCAGCCTCACCTATTTCTCCAAGTATCCATGAGGACCTGTAACCAACCAATCCATGCCAAACTCCAAATGCAACACAACACTTTCATGAAGTAATCAAAGACATGATTAATGTACCCAATACTTAAGAGAAACACACAAGATCAATGTCAAAGCTCCAACCTTGAACATAAACATGGCATCCATGATCTAACCATCTCCTCTTAGGAGATCACATGCATCATAACATACTTTTACATCCTAGTCTCAAGAGAACCATGTAATATGCCAAAACTCTAATCTAGAATCAAGAGTTAAACCATGACATAATAGCAACCACTCTAAACCAAGAACAAACCATATCCCCAATCACATGAAGATAACCTTACCAATGATGCATCCAAGTCACTGCCAACAACTCCCACTGAATTATGGTATCGAGTTACACATGGCATCGTGACTATCATCCTCTCCATGAAGATTACTCTAAAACATGAAGCAAAGAGTTATCACAAACAATATTAGCTGAAATAACCAATGCATCATTACTATTATCCGAGGACTCCTCTGTAGAAGAACCAGAACTCTCTTTCTTGTTCTTACAATCCTTCTTCACATGTCCTAGTTTCCCACAATTCCAACACTTTACCTTATTTCATCCTTCTGACTTACCCTTCCCTTGTTTCCCTTAGGCTCCTTTTTCTTAGGCCTACCTTTTACAAACAAGGCATCTTGGATTTCCTCCTTAGAGTTCCTCCTCATCTCCTCTGATAGGAGAGTAGGAATAATGTTGTCCATCTTTGGATCTGCACCATTACCACTAATTGCAACAATTAGATTTTCCCAAGAATCTAGTAAAGAACAAAGTAATAAAATGCACTTATCCTCATCCTCTAGCTTTACATCTACAGATGCTAACTGACTGAGAATTAAATTGAAAGCATTTAAATGTTCTGCAACAAATTCACCATCTTTCATTTTCAATGAATATAATTTCCTTTTCAGATACAACTTATTTGTTAGACTCTTTGTTTGATAAATGTCTCCTATTCTTTTCCATAATTTATATGCACTGGTTTCCACTAAAACATTTAAAAGAACAGCATCAACAAGACATAACCTTATTGTTCCTCTTGCCTTCTTATCTAACTTAGCCCAATATTCATCTGAAATAGTTGTAGGTGTCTTTGTCTCATTATTAACCGCTAACCAGTGATCTCTTTCTTCAAGAAGATCTTCCATTTTTAATTTCCACATTTCATAGTTAGAACCATTGAACCTTTCAATATCTAACCTTGAATTCATTGTAACAAAAACTTAATTCCAAAATCAACAAATTACTAAAATAATAAGAGCTCCCACTAAGCCAATAAATCCTTCAAACTTTAAGAGAAAGGCGTCCCAATACTATACCCAACCTCAGCTCTGATACCAATGTCGAAAAATGAGGTGTTTTCTTAGCTTAATACTCTGTAAAACTTTAATATTGCTGATCTAAGTAAGTATTTTCTTTGTTACATATATTCTTTGTGTTACATATATTCTTTGTGGGTGATTATCTTGATTAATCCATTTTACTATTGTAGAATGTAGAGAGAAGTTGATAGAAGAACTAGACAGGATATTAGAAAGATCACACAAGATGTACTGTGGAGAAACCCTTTTAGGAAAAAACTCCACCAAGAATTATTCTATTATTCAATCTTTGAATTACAATAGCTCCAATTCTTGCTTGAGAATGCTTCTTTTGTCTTTACCAATCTTCTTCACACTTGCAATAACAATTATGAAAACTCTCTTCAACTTGAATGGGATATAGAGACAATATGCAACCTTGTAATCTCCAAATGGTGATAATTACAATGCACAAGCTCAAAGCAGAAAGATGCATATTCCTTCAAGTTGAGTTTATTGATTGAGACTAAAGCTTACAACTTGCTTCACATGCATTTGGGCATCTAGTGAAGCTACAACTTCTCCTTCCTTGGGTGGAGAGTAATTCCAAAGCTACGGCCTCAAGGTTGGGGCCCATGAAGTAATCCTACTTAAGCTGAGGCCCCGGAAAATATCTTATCATGCGTGAGGAGGTAAAATCAATAAAGCATCTTGGGCACCCAAGTTGGCTCAAGTGATTTATAGTTAGCTGAAGCATTTACTCAACACCATTCATGCAAGAATGAAAATTAAATCCCTGATGGCTGGAGGTAGTCCTATTATCACATACATACAACTCAGAGTTATTAGCCATGCATTCCAAGTTAGTAGGAAGCTAACTACATGCAACTCAAAATAACCAACATGCATGCAGCATGTACTTGCATGCAGGAATAATTGAGCCATAAGCTGAGAGTGAACTGGGGACATGCAAACGCCAGAATCCTAACTCCTGAGGATGCTTTACATGCATTAGAGTGTTAACTATTACTCTGTATAGTTAACTGAACACAAGGTGAGTGTCACCTTACCATGTGAGTGTCCCATGTGTCCCTATTATTTAGGAACTCACTATGGACGCCCTCACATGCTTCTTACATTTAGAATTAATTACAAATGTCAATAATCATGATTATTTCATCAAATATTAATCTCATCTTAATCTTAGTGTTGTTGAACACATTCCAAGAATCTAGGAGATACATGAAATAATTAATGTTTAGGATTTGCAATTGAATGGAAACCTATTTCCAACAAGATTTGTCACTAAGCTCACACTATATTGGTGGTTAATAATATGACCTACATGTAGGAGTTTATGGTGAACTCCTCAATACCCTAGGATCACTTGCGAGACAAAATAACTTTTGCAAGATAGATGGAAAAAGTATCATGCTATGATTATGGATGCAAGATTTCCAAAATGAACTTGATTGTTGTTCATAGATTGATGATTGATTGTGATTTACATATGAAGCCTTGCTTATATAGGCAAGGGTGATGATGTACCAACATTAAATAGTTCTCGTAATTAAATGATATGACCCAATATAAATGACCTAGGACACATGCATTAAATAAAATCCAACTAGATAAGATATGATAAGATCTTATCTAGACAACTAAGACTTCTAGAAATAGCAACTAGGACCTAAGTGGACTTAACAATGTTAATAGGACATAGATAGGTAAAACACCTATTTACACTGGAACACCCCCCCTTAAGTAGAACTTAGGGAGTACTTATACAAATGACAAAAAATGGGTCTCGGCTACAAGGCCATGTTAGGTACCCATGTACATATGCAAATGCAATCTCTCACAAACAGAGAAAAAGAGAAAACCAATTGGACAAAATTCCTCTCCAAAAGAGAGAGAAAATAAAATGTTTTCAATGATGCATGAGAAGAACAAAACCTCATTCAAGGAAAAATTCCCCCCCATAAGAGAGAAGAAGAGATACCATACAACCACCCAATGTAGAGTCTCCTACAAAGATGGTAGATGCCTGAAAATGAATGTTGAAGATGCTCTGTGACCATTGAACAATGTTCCTCCTCTTGGGAAGAAACAAGACCAACATGGTATGCAAGATATATTCCCATTCTTGAAAGGAAGATGCGGGAAGAAAGATGATGTGAGATGTCTCTGAAGAATGCTCAAGTGTCTCCATGTTGACGCTAAAAGGTGTCACACTCCAAACAGGTGCTCTAGGCCAGACTGTTGAAGAAGATAATCCAAAATCTCCTAGAAACGATTGTAGAACACAATCCAAAGACAAAGATACCTCCTTTGAAGATAAAGAAGCCTCCTCCAAATGTTGTTGAAAAGTATCCACACTCATGCCAAACTGCAAAGGATGATCATGTAGAGAATGAACAAGAGGGTTAGAGTGTTCCCTCACAACAAATGAAGAAGAAACATCCTTGTCAAAGAGAAGATGAATGCAATCAATGATGTCTTCCAAATATGAAATATGAGACTCACAAAACAATCTAGCAATGTCTATCAAGTACTCATCCCAAGTATCCATCTCTAGAAGATGATGAATGACCTACTGCACTAAATCACAAGGAGCCAAATCTATGGAATCACAAGCATTATCAAGTATAACAATAGATGGAAATGAAATATCAACACATGTCACTTGATCCTCAAAATATGAAAGTATATCAAGTTTCAAATGACCATACCGAGTCTCCTCAAAAATGTCCACACTAAATGCCTCAATGTTTGAAACATTAGGAGAAAAATGTGAGAAGGTGTAGATACAATATTGGTGATCAACCTCCCCAACCACAACTATATCTTTGCTATGCAAATCTTAGATTATGACATAATGAGGTGTGAACTCAAAACTCTTGCCTGCTCCACCATGTGTGATTTGATAGATAGAAAGGATATTGGTTGGCAGTGAAGGCACACAAAGAACATTATTGAATGCTCCATCATCCATGTCAAGGGATCCCTTCCCACAAACACACACATGTGTTGTTATCCATTAAGATTGGTGGTGATGAGCAAGACTCAAATGAAATGAACATACTCTTGGATGAAGCCATGTGATGTGAGGCTCCTGAATCGAGTAACTACCTTTCTGTCTTAGAATCTACAAGTGCACATCCCTTGAGTTTATCATAATTTGATGAAGAAGAGTTGATTTGAGCCTTCTTAAGAATAATCTATTGGTGTGAATAAAGTCTTGTACTTAGTTAATTCTTTTCTAGGGACTTGGGGGACTTATTGACATGTTAAGTTTACTTAGGGTATAAGCTTTCTTCTAAAAGTCTTAGTTGTATTTTACATTATCCTAAGTAGTTATGAGTTAGTTGCTTCATGTAATAAAATTAACACACTTGTCATGATCTTTTCTAATCCCATCTCTCACCTTGCCTTTATAAGCAAGGAAACTCTAGCATATTTTGCATTTTAATAGCATATTGATCACATCTTGATCATCTTGTATCATATATTGTAATTTTTTTTTGTGGAATAACATCTTCAATTGTTGCTTCTCTCTATTGCATGTGGAGGTTATTTCGTGTTGTAGATTGAAGATCTTGGTTGCTCACTTCAACATGGTATTAGGGCTTTGAATCTAGCAAGCCCCTTCCTTTTTCTTAGAGATTTTGTACCATCAAGTTTTTCTATTACAATTTAAGTTTCTTTTGTGATCTTGTAAATTCTCATATGCTCTTCTCTTGTGTTTCAATATGATCTAGAGAATCAGAAAGAATTTACAGATATTTGTTAATCGTATATTGCATGTATGTTTTTTGGTGAGATCCAATGATTGCAACACTTTTGGCTATAGTGGTTGTATTTTTGGCTATCCCATTGCATCTAGGAGGCTCAAGAATGTCATATTTGGCTTTTATTTCACTCAATTTGGTCACCATTTTCAACTTTGGCAAACAAGGGTTTGAAGCTCAAATTTGGAGAACTTTTTACAAGAGCATTTTTGACAAAAAAATAACCCTACCATTGTGTCCAAGAGGTCGATTCCATGAATTTTGATATATAATTTTCATATATTTAGCAAAAGTTATTTTTGAGGATTTTTTTTTAGTAGGGCAGTCATATGACCACCTTACACAGTCACCAAATTTGGGTTGTCGCATTTTTGTTTTAGAAAAATAAAAATTTAAGCACTTAGTGCTGCTCTTTAGTGTAGGGCAGGGGTTTTTAACCCCCACCCCTCATGGCCTAAAGGCCATGGACAGTGGCTAAGCCACCCACAAGCCTTAAGCCGCCAATAGTGGAAGTTAAACCACTACAGATCCATTTTAACTATCGACTAAAATTTTTTAATGACAAATTTTTTAAAACTGCAACTTAAATCTCTCTATAGACCGTCGCCTAAGATCCATCCGACCGCCACTAGCAGTGCAACCCGAGGAGCCACCATGGCTCCAATTTTGGCCTAAAATAGGCCTTTTTTCTATTTTGCACAACTTTTTGTTAGGGTGTCGGTTTTCTATGAACGATCTATATCATAGGAAAGGTGATTTGATAAAATTCACAACGGTATAGGTGGATTTCGCAGATTTTTCCATTTTTGCCAATTTTTCAACCCGAAGGTACATTTGCATTTATTACTTGCAACTAGCATAACTTTTGCATACAAAGTCAAAATTTGTCAAAAGAAAAATTTAAATTTCTTAGAAAATCGCAAGGAATCTATTTGTAACCTCTATTTTCAATTTTGACAAGCCACTTTTAAAAAAAATTGTAAGAAATCACCATGAGTTATAAACGGTTGATTTGAGCTTGTCACTTGTACAAATTACAAAATTTCTTCATTGTAATTTGCTGGGGGGTTGCAAATTTAGTTTTAATACATTCTAGGGGGTGAAAGGCACAATTTAAGTGCCCATTTGTCTCTTTTTCTCTTGGTGTTCTTCTATCAAACATGACAGATCTAAGGAAAATTGAACCAACCACTCCACACAATTATCATACATGGAAGCTAAAAATGACTCAATTGCTACAATCTAATGGTTTATGGAAAATATTAGAAGCACTTGAAAACCTTAATTCACAAGGGAATATAAAAAAAATTCTCGTAGATGTAAAATGAATGAAGAAAAAGGGCTCATTGGCTTACATGTATCTAATAACTTATTATTTCATATTGTGCAGTGTAAAACACCTAAGAATGTTTGGGATAAACTTGAAGTTCATTGTATGGTCAAGTCAATTAGTTTACAATCTTGTAGCTTCAAGCGGATCTACAATCACTCTCTCTAGATGCATTACCTTCTAGATTAGAGATTTTCTTGCACAATTCAAACTGATTTTGTCACAATTAAAAGGATGTGGGCATGATAAATTTGATGATGAATGTATCTTCTTGATTATGTCTAAGTTAAGAGGCCTTTATCAAGTGTTCTCTTCTACTTTGTATATTAGATTTATAGATTGAAATATTATTTTATAATTGAAATGAAACCCTGCATATTAGTATGGAGAGATGAATTTGTATATTTTAAAGTGTGTTTATCTCTCACTAAAAAATATTAGAAATATAAGTTAGACACCTTGATATAAATTTAGTAACATATATTTTAAATTTGATTCATGTTGAGACAGAGTCTTTTGTGAAGGTGGTGATTCAAGGGCATAGGAAGAAGGAGACTCCTGATGAGAGGGTGTCTTTTCATGTATAACATTTTTCCTTAGATAAGGATGATTTTATTGAATGAGAAACTTCTTAAGACTAAGTTTTTCTTCTTGGAGTAGAGTCTCATCATGAAGAGAATATTTTTCTAGAGGAGTTTCCTCTTGTAGGATAAAGTTTTCCTATAAGGTATATTATTCTCAAGAAGCCTCATGAGTTAAATATTGAGAAGGATTATATGGATATTTTTTAGTATATTGTTGGATTGGAGTTAAATTTGATGGAGAAGAATGATGAGGAAGGAATGTTTCAATAGTAGTAGTGGTTTTGGTAGATTATATAGAATCATCTCCTTATCTATCTACACCCTTAAATTTGAATTTGTAGTTTTTTTATTAATAGTATATAATTATAAATGAGCTCTTTTTCTTCCTCTCATATATTGGCCCTTGTCCTTGTTCAACTTCATGAAGAGAAACATTTTTATCTCTTGTAGGAGATTAAGAAATTCTTCTCTTTTTTTGATGTTTCCCATTTATAATTTTTAGTTTATTTAGAGGCTTTCTCCAACCACCTCAAACTCCTTTATATTACCTATTAAGTATTTTTCTTAATTGATATATCCTAAACAATGGACTAATTCATCTTTTGGATAGATTGAGCATATATTTTTTGCAAGTTGTAAATAGGGTCCAATACTTTTCCATGTCACTATAGAATTTCTTAGTAAGTTTATTATCTCAAACACTTTGGTAAGAGTTTAATTTAATAGATAAATCCAACTACCTTACCTCATTCTCATATTCATAATATTACTAGTAATATTCAATGTCTAGTTTATGTTTGTATAATTATCCAATCAATTTCTCAATATTTCCTCTCGAATCAAAACTACTTCTTTTGTTATATGGGTACAAAGTGATCTATGATGTTTCCTTCTCAAAATTTTGGAACAAAGCAAAGAAGAACAAGAATAATTTACAATTAAAAATAGAAAATTAACAAATATTTGTGTTTGTTGGAAAGAAACATATGCCTATCAAATAGCTTCATGCTTACCTCTAGTAGTATGAGCTTATCACTAAGATAATTTAGAAGTTATATGGAGTGCTAGCAAAACCTATGGAGTGCTAGCGAAACCCCTAACTTTGGTAAAAAAAGAGAGTATAGAACTAGATGAAATTTCCCCAATCTACAATGGTAGTAGTAGCTTCTAATGTGAGTGTTGATGAGTGTTTTTTCATGCACAATGTAGATAAAATAGTAGGTATCAGATCGCCCTTGAAAGGAAATCAAATCCTAATGAATAAGAAAATGACTACCCCAAGGATTCAAATGACAGGTCTTAACATGCGAAATAACTCAGTGTTTAATGTATATTTATTGTTTTCATGAGGGATCTTACATTTACTCACTAGAAAGATAATAAATGTTTTAAGTAGGTTTGAATGAAATATGAAAACCCTAAATATATCTTCAAATCTTAGATCTAAAAATGATTTTCATCCTTTGATTTGGCAATGATCTTGATGTTAATCTAACTAACTTTCTAATTTCAAATAAATTTCAAAATATTAGGGTGAGAAAGGAAAAGGATAGAAATTCTTGTGGAAAACTATAAAAATTATTCAATGATGTTGATAGATGAATCCCTGAAATAAACTAATTCCTGCTTAATTAGAGAAACACTCACAATGCTACAAAAAAATGCAATCTTCAATGGGTATAAAAAAATTTCAAATTACAAACACTCATTCAAGTATCCAAATCTAGCACAACTCAAGAAAATATTCACAATTGAACTACATTCAAATATAGGTTCAAACTAACCATAAAAGTAACTTACAGTCAACAAGACACAAATGGTATGAATCAAAAATCTATTAGATATCTAAAAAATTAATCATCATTGTAATCAAAATTTATCTAACATTTGAAAAGGAACCATGAGAAACTATTGAAATAATCTATAAAACACCAAATCAATGCTTCTTCTTGTATTGACTAAAAAATAGTTTTGAAAATAATAATTCTTGATCTCTTCAACACCTAAAACTATAAATATATTATCTTTCTTGAACTTCTAATCTCCTGAATCTCTAATTCTACCACTACTAAACTATACAAGCAAAAATTAAGGTCTTTTATAGGTAAAACAAGGAAACTTAGTCTACAATGAATGGCTAAGAAATCGTAACTCATACTCCATTCAATTTTGGCATCCTTCTTCATCATTTCATTCAATGGTTTGGCAATTTCTACAAACCCAGTTATGAATTTTCTTACAAAGTTTATCTTCCCAAAGACATATCTCATTTCCTTCTTACTTCCAGGCATGGGAAACTTCATAATTGATTCCACCCTTTCTAGGTCAATAGAAATCCCTTTAGATACAATATCATGTGTCCAATTAATTTTCCTTTAGAAACCTCGAATACACATTTATTTGGGTTTAATGACATGTCGAACTTTCTATATCTCTTGAGCACCTTTGCCAAACCTATAGCATGACCATTTCTATTTTTTGAAAATACTGTTAAATCATCCATATAAATGATAATAAAATTTCCTATCATGTCTTTAAAGGCCACATCCATTGAACATTGAAAAGTGGCCCTGATGTTGATTAGGCCAAACAACATCCTCTGATAGGAAAATGTTCCCCATTTGGTTGTGAAGACAGTCTTCATCTAATACTCATACTTCACGAGCACTTGATTATACCCTGAGTATCCATCTAGAAATGAAATCATTTGTGAACCAAACAATTAGAGTACACTTCATCAAGAGGCGAGAGGGGATAATTATCTTTTTTTGAGGCTCAATTTAAGTTTATGAAATATACATGCAATCTAATTTCTCCATTTTTCTTGCATACTATTAGCCACCCATTTTGAATGTCTGAATGGGGAGATTATTCTGGCAGACAATAGCTTCTATACCTCTTTGAAAATGATTGGTTCAATCAAAGCATTCACCAGTTGTTGCTTCTGATGGAAAGGTTTAGCCCAAGGTTTCAAGGGGATCGTATGTGTTATCACTAAGGTTGCAATGTCTTCAAATCCTCATACCCCCTAGCGATTGTATCTTGATATCCTCCTTCAACACTTTAATGATTTTGTTACGAATATATTTCAAGCAGGATTTTCCAATAAGGATATTCTTTTCAGGGCCAGAATCTGCCAAGTTATAAGTTTCATACTTGCCTTTGTCAACATTAGTAGGAAATTTATCTCAAGCTCTAGGATCAGAATCAAAGATCCTCTTCAATGCCACCATCCCTTTCAAAATACTATATGTTTTGAAATTTATAATGTCTTACTATCCAAATATTCTAAATACCAATCTCTCGGATCTCTCTTAGATTCATCAATAATTTTCCCCTCAAAAAGCTCTAAACTTTCCAAAAAGTCTAGAATATGTTTATCGTCATCAAAAACTTGAAAGTTCCTTATGTTATTAGGATTGCCAAGACCAAAACAAGCTCAATAGAGAATCTTCTCATCTTAGATTGTTTCATGGGCTCCAATGTGCTTGTTGCCACAACTAGTGTGCCT
>VDFB02106559.1:0-25929 GCA_007258455.2 Sequoia sempervirens | reverse complement strand
CAAATTTAACTCGAGGAAATTATATGGAAACGATCCAGATACTGAGACTTGCCAAATTCGCCAATTTCAGGAACATGCAATTTGTATTTTGTGAGAAATCTGAGATTTAAAGGATGTAAAAGACGTTTTTTTTGATGTCTTCTTCTGTGAAAATCGCCCAAGATTTCCTCAAATAACTGATATTTGTGAACTTGAATCTGCAAAAAGATATGTTAGGGAAAAATCGCCTATGTGAAATGATGAAGATTCTGCCTCTGAACTGGAGAAATTCGCTTTGGAATTGAAAACCACGAATTGCTCCTCTTGAAATTTGCGCCTTTTTAATGAATGAAATTCGAATTCTTCTTGAAGAAAATACAAATTTGTATTGAATTGAGGATTCGCCTTTTGATTGTTTGAAAATTCGCCTTTGAAACCTCTGAAGAATTCACCTTTGAAATGATATTTGCCTTTGAATCTTTAAAGGATTGCGAATTTTAATTGATAATTGAATACGCCTTTGAGAATTTGGAATACGCCTTTGAGAATCAAGGAATTGCGAATTGCTTTGGAAGTGCGCCCTTCTCTTCTGAAGAAACACGAATTTACTTTGAATTTTCTTTGAATTTAATAAACTTCGATCTCTTTTGGAAGAAATGAATTTGCCTTTGAAAAATCACGAATTTCTTTTGAGATTATGAAGAACAATGAAGGTGGCACCACATATAAATAATAATAAATTCGCACCACTTAGCAACTGCAAGAATTCATAAACCCTAACCAGAATAGAAAGCCTCTGATTGGTTGCCTTTCAGTTCGACTGCCACTGACTGGAAGTTCAAATAATAAAATAATTATTATCATGCAATGGCGCCAAAAATGGAAAATGCCGAACTTCAGTTGACAAACTGGTTGAAGCTCTGAGATTCATCTTTTGACTTTACTGATTCCGAAAAGTCATCTCTTGAGCACATAGGCGTCCATTTGCTCAAGATACTTCATTTTTTACTGACAGCACTGTCACGACTGGCCAACTTCGACACCCATTCTGATGACCTGCGGATGCCTAGGACCCGCCTGGGCGAATTCACTCCGAAGCCTACTGAACAAGGAAGAAATGTCTGCTGGGAGACACTACTGTAAAATCCATCGCTTAACCCCTTGAAAAATTAGGCGCACCTGATTAAATTGCTTTACCGGTTTTAATTTAGCCATTTCCTAAATCTATCCCATTAATTTCAAACACCGCCGACTTCCGAATCCAAGTGAACCCTCTGATACGTAAACGGCTTCACCGATGACTGAGATATTCTGCATCCAACGGCTGTATCCATGACACCTAAAAGCTGTGTTAAGGGCCTCAAAAAGAAAAGCGCCCCTGGCTCATGGTTGCACTTTTGTCATTTTGACGAAAATCAAACGTCATCAAAACACCCTACTTTGACAGTTGATATCTGGAGTTGGGATGACCCGATTCAGGCATTATCTGTTTTAACGGACAGCCAGGAGGACCCTTAAGAAAAGTTACTGGAGGTGACGAGGCAAGAAAACTGCTTCTAAGACCTCAAAAACTCCAGTGCGTATTTTAAATAAAATTACCGCTCCCAGACTTAGTCATTTTTCGGACGTCTTCTCTTTGTAGTATGACACCAAAGACCTCGCACGCACAAGCGACTGCCAAATGCTGAAGGCTGACGGCTATGCTCGTTGGAAAGATAAAATGATAACGCTCAATAGTCGTGAAGACTTCGAACGCGAACGGGCTCATCTGACAGGCCTAAAGGCTAGGCGCCCTTGAACTGTGAAAATGCACTGAAAACCATTTGTTGGTCCGCCCGTAAAAATTACGTGCTTAGTAGAATCTCCGCCACGACCACCAGGAACGTCGGATCGACAAGCTGAATGATGCGTTGCGGAGCTAGGCTAGAATACTACTGATGTTGTGAAGACTCTATCTGCAAATATTGCCATCTGGAGGGTCCTTTAAGCCAGCGCCCCTGGCTTGTACTTGCACTGGGCATAAACGGAGAAGCTCAGAAACGTGAAAACTCCATTTTAAGCTGATCTTTGGACGACTGCCGCCTGAACTCTGAGAATCGGATGATTGTGCTTGATATCTTGTTGGATAAGCAGACTAATTGTGAACAAATTGACTGCATCTGGCAACGAAAATGTCGAGATTTACCCCCTCCTTGAGATGGGCGCCCTCAAGCTAGAGGCGCGCTTTTGCCCGGAAAAGACAAATTTCTCATCTCCTAAAATTTAGGGATTTTAACTTCTGTCGCGATTTGCCGGAGCTGTGAGTCTCGGAACGCCTCGCTGGATAGCTCAACGGATAGCCAGACTAATTCTGAAGAGATTGACTGGATGCTTGAATATTTTAACCAGAATCTTGACCTTCAATAAGTTGGGCGCCCCTGAGCTATACTTGCGCTTTTGGGCTTTTCCTCTGAGAAATCTCCATGATTTGATCTTTAAAAACTCTGCTTCGATTGTTGAAAATACCGTCTGCAATATGAAATGTCGCCTACAATACTCTTCCATCGTGAAAATCTACATTTTGAGTCTCTGCTTCAGGTTTTGACCAATATAACTGACTTTGACTGACAAACTATTGACAACTACTCCATGCTTGACATTGCCCAAAACTGTGTTTTACATCAAATTAGCAAGATTTAGACTTTTAAATGCAAAATGCCTTGATGAAGCAAAAAAAAATTTGGTTTGGGTACAACAAGTCTTGTGGATGGTAACATTTTGGGGTTACAGGGGAGGATAGTGCAAATTTGGCACGATGGTTTCACGCATGTGATCAGAGTGGTGTAGCATCAACATGGTGGGTCCTTCTTGAGATGGACATGAGACCCTGGGATCCTACTTGGTTTTGCATGGATCAGTCTAATATTTTTGGAGTTGTGGTGGCATTGCTTGAGGACAAACAATCTTTGGGAAGGACGGACTGTAATGTCCCCATTTTTAGCCCTACACCTTCCAGTGACTGTTAGCCTATTTTCGGAGGCCTGGAGGCTAGTTGGAGGTAGAATTAGTGTTTCCTTTTTTTCTAGTAGGTTTCCTTCTGAGTTTTCAGGGGTTGCATGTAGGAGTTGGGCAGTTTGTCTTCTGGGTATTTCTGGGTTTTCAGAGGGCTTCAGAGGGTTGTGACATGCATTTTCATCAGAGGATATTTTTGGACTTACTACTTTTAGTAAGTTACGACGGCTACCCAGTTTGCGCTCAAACGAAGTTTGGAGTCAATTACTATTTTTAGTAGTATGCTTTTTTTAGTAAGTGCTATTTTTGGAAGTGCAGTCTAGCAGCAGCTCAACACACAGTTTCTAATTCTGGAAGCGAGGTAGTTCTGTTTTGGCAGTGGCTTCTCCAACATTCTTGGAGCTCGAAAAGGAAAGTTCAATAATTTAAGTTATGTTATATTTTAATATTGCTTTTGGACCCCATTTCTAGGCATTATAACTTGAAGTTGTGTTTAAAAGGGGGGACTCTTGACTTGGACACCTATGTTGGAGAAAAATACATTTTAAAGTTAATATTAATGCCTTTTCAAGTTGGACGCCAAGTATGAAGGATAAAGTGATTTTTATTAAGCATAATATTGCTCCAAATGTGGTGTCCCTTTTGGAGGGTAAAGAAAATTCAAACTTCTAGGTTTTTAGCTTATAAATAAACCCCTCTGCCTTTTCATTTGGTATCCATTATTGATCTTATAACGAAGTGTTGTCGGATTTTATCTAGACTCTTGCTTCGGGGTTGGAATACCTCCTAGCCTTTCTCAGTTTCGGGCTTGAGACATAGATCCTAGTTGATCAGTGACTGCTTCTTCACTTTGAGGTTATAGATAGAGCTTCAACGGAGATGGCTTCATTCGATGTTTTTTGATTTTGGTGTGGTAGTGAGTTTGCTTTTAGTTTTTGCTCATTTTGGTGTGTTTTCTTTAGTTTTCATGTTGCTGGTTTAGAGTATGGCTGTAACACGTTTTGATTTACATCTTTTTGAGGAGTGTAGCGATTTTTGTGGGTATTGACTCATTGGATTCCTAGCTCTTGGGCGCCCATATGCTCCTGTTTTGGTGATTTTAGAAGGTGTAGCTGATTTTTACTTGAGGTCACCCTTCTCAAGGAGGTTATACCACCTATTGTTCGTGCCTTGGGATGGGTGCTAAAATAATAAGTGCTGTTTGGAGTGGTTTTGTTGTTGGAGATTGGACGCCTAGCCTCTAGGCATCTATTGCTTTCTATTTGGGGTCATTCAGAGAAGGTTTGAGGGAGATACAAGCATTTTGGTGTTTCTAGGGCTTGCTAGTCTAAAAATTAGAACGTTGCAATTTTGTATCAGACCTGGTAGTTCCTTCATTTTTCATATTTTCTTGATTGTTATCTTTGTATTTGCCTTGGAGGGTATTGTTTAACATTTGGGCTTTCAAGTTGATAAGAATATCTCTGTTTCAGTGCATAAGATCTTGATATTGTAATGTTGATTCAGTAGTATTGATTGGCTCTTTCCATCTCTCCACTTTGCTTTCTATTCCCACTGAAAAGTGGAAGAGGTTGGCTTGCCGCCTAGTTTACTTTTTGTTTGTTACCCGCTGGAAAGTGGAAGAGGTTGGCTTGCCGCCTAAGCAATTTCATTTCCATTTACTTTCATTGTAGCTTGCTGAAAAGTGGAAGAGGCTGGCTTGCCGCTTAAGTACTTTCATTTTTAATATTAGTTGGCTTGCTGCCAATATCATTGTATTTCCAGCTTTTCCAGTTTAGCTAACAGATCCCCTTACACCGTATGCTCTCACCTAGCCCACTTCAGGATCTGAGTGATCAAAAAGTGAAGGGTTGCATTCCAGTTTGCTTGTCTTTCATCAAGCTAATGTTAGCAGGTGAAGTTCTTGTGTTAAAAAAAAAAAAAAAACTAAGGGGGATATTACAAACTAACAGGATCGTTAGGAGGCTTCTCTGAGAGTGTTTGTGATTGGATAGTCAACCATTTGTGCTCAATTGGTGTTTTCTAGCTCAGTGTTTCTAGGGTTATTGTTGTGTACCTTCCAGAGTTTGATTTTGACACTTTGTCCATACTATTTTTAGGAAGTCACAAGGGTTCAACGTCCGAGTCCGTTGGCAGTATTTCTATATCAAGAAAGTTGGTGGTTTCTGACTATGGAGTTATTTTGGCATTTATCTTGGTCATGTGTATTAAGTTTAAATAACGTTAATAATAAAGAAATTAATATATTTAACTTTATGCATTATTTATATATTTTAATGACTTTATGATAAAGGTGATATAAGGGGTCTTTTTAAAAGATTATTTTATTTCATAAAGTGACACCAACTTAAAGGAGATATAAGGTGGGAAATAAATTAAATAAAATAATTTTAAATTGCCAACTTGGGTGTGGGAATTGGAGGGAAATATAAAAGCCCTTTTGTGAGCTCATTTGCATATTCATGTTTTGGAGAAAATTGATAAGGGTTCGTTGGTTGGTCTGGAAAGTCTGAAAAACCATGGCTTCTTGAGGACAAAAAGCTTCATGAGGAACAACATGCTACAGGAGTGAAAGATCCCCCAAGGCTGCTCACGGATAACTCCATTCAAGGGTTGTGCTTGTGTTGCAAAGGTTGTTTGATTGGTTGTTAAGGGTTTCAAATATCATATTATTATTTCTTCATATCAGTTTGAGGGTTTATCCTTAGTGTTGGACGGTTGCACAAGTTCATTTATACCGCTAGTCGATGGACATGACATTTATATTGTTGGTGATGTGAAGAACTCTTTCTGGCTTGGGCATAGGGTTTGAAGAGGGTCTTTATTGTTGGACTAGCGTGGGTATTGTTGATGTGATTTTCGTGACCGCACTAACACAGAATAAAGTCGCCAACGGCTACCGTATTCTCTCTTGATCAAAATATCCAGCACACTAAGATTGCGAGAGAGTTCGTGCATTCAACTCCAAGGTTCCTTCAATGCGAATAGTCCTAGTTGGCTCGATGTGATTTTGCTGGTATTTCAAGGGGACTTACACAATTGTTCGACAACTGACAGCAGATAGTAGTTTAAAGGCTTTCATGTAATTTGGATGATTTGGGAGGTAAGTGCAAAATTTCCTAACGCTAACCAGAAATGAACTGAATTTAAAATGAGTGTAAGGCCTAAGAAGTTTATATTCTATCTAAGGACGGGACGTGGGATCAATCTCGACAGGCTTTGACCAGACTCTGCTCCGCCTCACGTTGGACAACTTACACAAAGTTAGTGCAATCTTCAAGGGAGTGACAAGAGGTTTTCAAATTATAACTCAACATGTAAGTACCATCAGAATGACGCATACAAACACATGAATCACAATCGAAGTTAAGTTTGTAATGTTTTCCAGTTGACCACACAAGGCAAACTTGCCGTCAGCAAGCCGCTAGTGGTATGGATAAAAATGAAGTTGTCTCGATTGACACCACAAATCCACAGCTAACATCTACTTGCATGAAAATGAAAACTACTATACTTTATGCTACTTGAAGTCGAAGGGATGAAGAAATCTTGCTAGCTACTCATAACAAAGATGAATTCACCATTCAATGAAAGATCTTTTATTACAATAGTTTTTCACAACAATCTCTTACAAAGTTTTCAAAGGAAAACTTTCCTTCTCCTTTAAACTACACTATGCTAAGATATTACAACTAAAGTGTCTCTGCTCTACTCTCTAGTTTGATCTCTAAGCTCTACTTCTACTAGTGTACAAATGAGGGGACTCCCCTTTATATAGCTGGCCAAACCAATGGATGGCTCAGATTACAATCGGCTGGATGGCCCAGATCGTGCCACCTCAGCCCTAAACAAGATTCACCCTAAAAACCGCCATAAAGAGGAGTGGGGCAATAAATGAGCAATTAATGGCCATCATCTTCTAGAAGATTCCTGTTTGGAAACGCGTTCACATTGCTTCAACTTCTTGGACTGGTATGGCAGGCACGTTCTCAATCTTGAAACTCCAAGGCTGTAACTTTTAAACTTGTTTGCATTTTGAGTCGTATGAAGCACGCTGGAGAACATCTTTTGGGTCATCGAAGGACCTCACGCTTGAGAGTAATTCCTCTATTTTGTTCTTCAATCTGTCATGTTGTCGGTCTTCAACGTCTAGGCCTTCATCTTCCTCTATCCTGGACTTGAAAAGATTTTCTTGTCTTGAACTTAAACATTTCTTCTCTGTCACTTGAGCTAGGCACATGCTAAGTCTCAACACTTAGCCATTTTCTTCAAGTATTCGCTTCATCTCCCCAAGTCATCACCGCTTGGTCTTGATGTTCGTCCTGCAAAACAAGCAAGGAGAAGAGCATCAAAACACTTCATAATATAAATTTACCATACTCATCTGATTTTCATGCTCTGATCTTTGAGGTTTGAGTGATCTCTTCATCTGATAGGGTTCATCATTTTCCTCCAGCACAACTTTTGCCTTTAAATTCCTCTTGCCTTAGAATATTTCCGCATTATCATACATCCCCCTTAGAGCGCATCTGGGGACTTGAGCTTCCATTTTCATTTCACCGGCTGAGGCGTTCACTCTGACATTTCATCCAACTCTGGCTCGAAAAAAAATGCTTTCATCAGGAACCTGATCAAAAATCATCTAGTCATTCAATTTCAAATTCATCACTTAAGGCATTTTATCTTCAAAACATCATTTATTCCTTGCCTTAAATTTTTTTTCAAATTTTTACGTAGGAAATTTTTACTTAGGATTTTTTTTGCTTGGCCTTAGGAAATTTTATAACCTCCTAGCCAACATGGGCGCATTTGATTCCTGAAGGTTTTCACTTTTATTCGCCTTAGAAAATTTCAAATCCTCCTCTTTCAAGTTTGGGCGCATTTACCTAGGCAAGCATCCAGTTTCATTGCCTTAGAAGAATTTTCAAGTTCCACTTAATCTTGGGCGCATATAGGGGTCTCAGCTGTCACTTTTCACCACTTAAAAATGTTTTCAATCACTCACCTTGATGCTTTGGGTGCATATACCACCTTGGACTTTCATTTTACTTGCCTTATTCAAATCTCAACCTAGGCGCATTTAGAGGGTTGCACTTTAAATTCCCATGCCTTAGCAAAATTTTCAAAATCTCCACTCCTCCTTCTAGGCGCATCTGAGGGGGGCCTGATTTCAAATTTGAAACACTTAGAAAAACTTCAAGTCCTCTTCACCTTTGATGGGCACATTTACCATGGCCTACTTCCACTTTTGATCCTCAACGCTTAGTTTTATTTCATCAACCTCCAGCTTCAAACTTAGGTGCATTCAGGGGTCCAAGCTTCAAGTAAGCAACACTTAGAAAAAATTTCACTTCATCTCCATGTTAAAGCGCATTTCTAGGGGTGGGCTTCCAATTTCCAATACTTAGAATATTTTTTAGCTCCTCTTCTTATCAAGGCGCATATGGGAGTCCTTGCTTTAAATTTTCCACCCTTAGAAATTTTTAAAACTCACATCTCCACCCTAGGGTGCATTTTAGACCTTGAGCTTCAAATTTAAAATACTTAGAAACTTTTCAAGCTCAAACTCCAAGTGAAGGCGCATTTGAGGGGTCATGGTTCTAGTTTGAGCACTTAGAAATTTTTTGTAGCTTCCTCCTTGCTTAGGCGCATTTAAGCCCCTCTACTTTCAGTTTCAACACTTTGGATTTTTCTTCATAACATCTTCCCAAGCCTGGGCGCATTTTGCCCTTGGAGCTTCAAATTTCATGACTTAGAAAATTTCAAGGCCCACTCTTCTATCAAAGGCGCAAATAGAGGGTCAGGCTTTCAATTTACAAAACTTAGAGTATTTTCAAGTCTTCTCTTCTTCTCAAGGCGCAGATGAGGGTAAGAGCTTTGAGTTTACCATACTTAGAAGAAATTTCAAACTCCATCTTCTTCAAAGGGCGCATTTAAGGTAGGGAGCTTCAAGTTTAGATGCCTTAGTCAATTTCCAAGCTCCCTCTTTGACCCTGGGCGCATTTGAGGGTGGCAACTTCAAATTTCAAAGACTTAGAAATTTTCAAACCTCCTCCTTCAAGTTTGGGCGCTTTTAGCCCCTTGTAGTTTCAATTTGAAGGACTTAGAAACTTTTCAATCACTTCTTCAACTTTAGGGGCGCATTTTCATGCTGGAGCTTTAAATTTCTCAAGCTTAGTGAATTCTTTATAGTTTCGTTTGACTTGGAACGATTTGTTCATGCTAGCCCTGGCTTGCCCTAATTTTCTGTTTTTAGAAAGTTTCCCAAATTTTGCATTTTAAGCTGATTTTTGGCTCCAAAAAGCCTGATTTTTGCTTTATCTCGAACCTTGGGATGTGATTGTGCCATTGGCACCTGATGCCCGCATGCACATGCTATTTTTAGCAGCTTACTAAAAATAGTAATTGCTCAGAATGAGTTCAAATTTCGCGTGCCGTTTGCCTGAAGAGTGTTGGTCGTGGCTGGATGTTGCATTTGCATGACTGTCGTGTTTTGCCCTTGAATTTAGGAAACCCTAATTCCTCTATACCAGCTTGCTAAAAATAGTAAGTGCTTGATTTTCCATCTTCTGCAACTTCATTTGACTTGAAATTCGCGCCATGGGGTCCTCATCTCTTGCTTGACCTGTTTATGCTGACGCCTTGTGTTGACCTGCTTTTTTTGGCACGTTTCTGAAGTGGTTTACTATTTATAGTAACTGCTTAGTTTTATGATCTCCACAACTCTATTTGACTTGAAATTTGAATGCCGTGCTCCTCACCACTTGACTTATCCGTTCACACTGGCGCCTGATGCCGACTTTCTATTTATAGCCTGTTTCAGGAACGCCTTACTATAAATAGTAAGTGCTCCGTTTGCCTTCAAAATTTACCAGCGGACTCCTTGAAAGATGCTGATCACGATGGGGTACCTCGATTTTTGGAAATTTTGGTGTTTGACCCCTCATTTTGAGTCCTGAAGCACGAAACCCTAATTTGCCTCGCATGTGCCTTGAATGACCTCATTTTAACTCTGTTTCTGTTGCATGTCACCATGTTCGTGTTTCTGAAGTGTTGGGTAGCTGCCGGAGTGGTACTGCTAAAAATAGTAAGTGGATGAAAAGGTGATCAACCAGTTGTCAGATGATTTTGCATGTCACACTGCCCAAGAGATCTTGAAAAACCCAAAAAAACCTAGAAAATTCATCGACATGCAAGCACTGGCTAAAAATAGCAAGTTTTTGAAAAGTGACCGACTCCGCTTGCATGTTATCTCATTGCGAAGCTCTCGGAAAGCCTAGAAAGATAATGCAGACATGCGCTGAGAAAACTTACATGCAAACCCTAATTATAGGCTTTGAAAGTTGAGTACTGAAAGTTGTCGTCCTGTTTTGCATGTTATATCACTACGATGGTTTCGAAAAACCCACAAAGAATCCTCAAACATGCATCTAAAAGTCTAACATGCAAACCCTAAAAATGGACCTCGAAGGCAGGACTGCTAAAAATAGCAAGTTGTCCGTTTCTGCTCAAATTTTGCCAGTGATGAGTTCAAAGTGCTCAGAATGCAGTGCAATTATTAGAACCTGAAAATCTTGAGAAAACAAACCCCAAATTGACACTTACTAAAAATAGAAAATTGCCAGAACTCAGTGAAAATTCAGAGGGAGCCTGCTGGAAGCATACTGACTGCAATGTGAAGCTCAAATTCCAACTTATTCACTCCATTTGACTTCAAATTGACCAGAAAACTAAAAACCCTAATTCTATAGACTTAGCCAAAATCCCACATTTAAGCTCAAAGGCGGGCACATACCCGGAAAGGCAGACAACAGAAGAGAGAGACAGAGAGAGAGATAGACAAAACCAAAGCCAAAAGACGAGGAATGAAGCAAAAATTAGGGGGTCCCCATTTTGAATGGGGTGATGTGTGAAAAGGTCACAACATCTGGCATCCCCACGGGAAAGTGTTGAAAAACACTTTAAGAATTGAACCTTGATTAAATCTTCCTCAAACCATCTGTTGACGTGGTTTTTGTGACCGCACCAAACAGCAGAACAAAAATAGTTTAGGGCTACTCTGTTCTCTCTTGATCAAAGTATTCCGTGTGCTAAGATTGCGAGATAGATCACACGTTCAACTCCAAGGTTCCTCAAGTGCGAATAGACCCAGTTTGGTTGATGTGTATTGCTGTGTTCTTACGAGGGGACTTACACAATTGTTCAGATTTCTTGCAGTTAGTAGCTAATGTATGATTTTGAAGGGGATTCTTGCGTGTATGATTTGGTAGTGGGGTTCGTTTTCCTAAAACTAATCAGAAATATACGGAAAGTAAAAGAGTATAAGGCCTAAGAAACTTATATTCTACTCTAAATGCAGGATATGTGGGATTCAGTTTTGACAGACTTCAACCAAATTTCACCTAGCCTCACGTCGGACAGCTTCAGCGAAATCAGTGCAATCTTCAAGGGGATAGCAAAAGGTTTTCAAATTATGATTTAGCATACATACACCATCACAACGACGCATGTAAGTATACAAATCACAACCGAAGTTAGATTCAAGATAATCTCCAGTTGACCACGCAAGGCAAACTTATCATCAACAAGTTGCTAGTGGTATGGAATAAAGCGAAGCTACCTCAATAAAACACCACACATCAACGTAAACTACTTGCATGAAATTAAGCTACTTGGATTCGAAAGGAAGAAGAGACCTTGCTAGCTATTCATGACAAGACGAATTCCACCATCAATGAAAAGATCAATTATCATAAAAAGTGTTACACAACAATCTCCTCAAAAGTTTTCAAAGGGAAAACTTTCTTTCTCTTCCACACTATGCTAAGCAAAATGACTACTATGCAATCTCTCCAATCTCTAGCTCTAATGCTAATGCCTGATCTAATGTCTAATGAATTACAAATGAGGGGGACTCCCCCTTTATATAGCTAGCCAAGTCCCAAAAGACGGCTAGGGTTACAATTAATAGAGTGGCCAGAATCGTGCCACCTCAGCCCTAACCCTAAAAACTGCCAGAATAGGGAATGGTACATTAAATGAATCAAAGATTCCCACTCACTCCCTAAAAATAGTAAATGTAATAAATGCCCATATTCAGTCTTCTAGAAGATCCTCGTCCAGTAGTGCGTTCCCACTTGCCTTCTCTCTGACTGCCAACTCAACAAATCTGCCAAGTACAGCCTCAACCTCCTGAACTGAAATCGGTGGAACACAATCTAACTGAAACTCTAATACTGTGACTGAATGCTCATGCCTCGTACAAGATTTTCTCCATGCAATCAAGGAGTCCTGCGTGTTTTGGATCAAAGTGGAGAAAGGAGAAGTATTCTCAAAATCATCTTGTACAAAGGTCTTAACATCCGCAAAGAAAGGCACCAGCAAACCCCTCAAATTATCAACACTTATCTCATCTGGATTCAGCCGCCTAGCAAATATGGCCTCAAAAGTATTCTGCACTCCATCTATGATATTGGCCATAGCTTTATGTACCCTAACTGAATCTGCCTGTGCCGCATCGAAGAAACCACGCCCTGTGATAGCCGAAGAATACCACCTAGAGAAGTCATACCGGTCATTCTCCTGAATGACACCTCCATCAATCAGCGATCGCAATGGCACATGCCTCAATACCTCAAGACGCTGGATCACCTTACTCTGATAGATAGAAGCATCTCCCCAAGCATGATCCACTGCATCTATCCGTGCTAAAATATTAGAGGCTTGCTGAAAAGCAAAAGCAACATCCTCCATAAACTTCTCCGTCTCAGCACGTACTCCTGTGACCCATTTATCCGCCTCTTGTGCCATTTTTCCTAACTCCATCAAGCCGCTGATCGACTCTCTAGGTACATCCGCCGGAGGCTCTATCACTGGTACATCCTGCCCTTGAGAACGAGATAATTGCTGTACATATCCAACTAAGGCCTTGTGTTCTCTTTTCAGCTTCTTATACTTCCCTTCTTTCTTGAACAACCTATCCTTGAGGGCGAGGAAGGAGTTATCACATTCTTCAACAATCTGAGCACCAGTGGGGCGTCCCAAATCTAGAGTCGTGACCACATAATTTTCTGGCACTGCTTCATTCCGGTCACACTCAACTCGTGGCACAGCTACATGAAGGGTACGAGAGCCATCCTCAGTGGATATCTTGAAAATTTCCTTGCTTTCTTCTTTTCTGGAGGTGCACCGATCCTGTTCAAAAATTCCTTCCATCTCAAATCAGCTGGATCAATTTCTCGGGGCTTCTTCTCATTCTATCCTTAAGCCAATCGCACATCGCATCAGAGCTATCGGAAGGGTTGCCGCCCTTGTGGCTCGACTTCTCTAACCGCTCAACCTCTACATCATTCGGTGGGCTCATTGTCCTCAGTGGTGAGTGTCACACGAAACTATATCATCATCCTCATTCATGCCGCCTCTAACTCCTGCTGAAACCGAGGGTCCGAATAGTCCCCTATCATCCTCGATCAACCCTAATGTGCTGACGCTCGCCAACCCGACTCTCTCCGGTGGAGGTGAATATTATCCCTGCACTACTTGCACTGATTCAATGCAATCCTCGATCAGCAAACAAAGAAACCTCAGACAATTTGGAAACGTGTCTCCAAGGGTGATGCAACTGCTACATGAGTGGAGGTTCTGGCGAGTAGGCTCCTGTCCGAACTATTTCTTTCTTCCTGGACTCGGGCCCCGTGGTGATCTGTTTCTTCCTACCGTGGTGGGCGTCCTGTGATCTCCCATCAAGTTGTAAGTCAAAGCAATTGACCTACCCTTCAACCTGTTTACACGCCTATCAACCCAAGCTCTAGTAAATGTCATGACCGGGATAGAAAGAGTATCTAAATCCGGAACCTCGGGCTTTGACCAATCCGGAGGTGGAAGTGGAGTATCTCGAACAGCTGCATAATCAGGATGGACAACATCCATATCCTCATTCACCTGGTCTGGAACCGGTACCACTTCGCACTCCCTGATCAGAGTAATAGGCAACCGAGAGAACATCCTTTTCCTCACTTCAATCTCATCAGCCGCATCAACCCAATAATCTTCAATGGTGGCCTTATGCTTAAATTCTTCTGACAGTACCCAATTGATGTTATGATGTGGGTCGTAGTGCTGTCGGCTTGTATGATATGAGAAATGATAAAACTGAAGTTCACTTTCAGCTTCTCTAGCTGCCTGTATCGAAGGACACACCTCATTCGAGTTGCCCATGACAACTGGAAATTCTACCCCTCCCTTCTTCTTCTTCTTCTAAATCTTATCAAAGGCAAGCAGTTGCCTTGATATCTCTAGCATCAATATTCTATCTGTCGGGTACTTAGGCAGCCTATATGGGTATGATGAGAAACCTTGCAGCCTAATGTAAGAAAATCTCGGAAATTGTATGAACCAACACCCATACCTCTCAACCAGCTCCTGGGCGTCCCTAGAGATTCTGTGATGCAACCGCTCCTGGAGCAGCCTCGTGATATACATGGTGAATGAATCGTTGACACGCTTGTAGTGGGTTGTGCTCGACAGGTGCAACTGCGGACAAGCCTCATGAATTTTGAACTGATGAGAGCCACATCCAACAGGCTCCTTATAAGATATTCCCCTGTACTTCGTCATCCGTGCCAACATATAAATGATATAGGAACTCATGTAAAATGTCTTCGTTCTCCTCAAACTCAGGAGCTGCTCATGTAGATTATCACTAATCATCTCGGCCCAATTGACATAGTCTTTTCCTTCTAGCACTAGGTTGATGTAATAAAACATCCAAGGCTCGAAAATGAATGACTGCGGGCAACCCCCAACCCTGCTCAGCATCATGATGAGGTCACAATATCCCTGCTTCAAGTCATCCGCAATGATCTGCTTCGGTAACTTAGCACGAGAAGGCTTAGGAGTGCTCATCCAGTGAGTGTTAATCGTCTCCGTGCATCTTTCGAATGCGGAAGCATACATCCGTTCAGCTCGTTCTCTGGATTTGTAAATCATATTCCTGTGCACCGGGATCTCGAAGGCCTCACCAATGGCTACCGGAGTAAGATTGGCAAGCACTTGGCCATCTGGTGACATGATCGACCGGTGTTCTTTCTCGTAGCAATTAGCACACTCCATCATCAGTTCCGAGCATTGAATGGCTGGCGGAAAACCAGCAGCTGCATATAGTCCGCTTCGAACAATGTTGTGCGAAGTGGTCGAAGCCCGATGACTTCCAATTCCAAACATCCTGTTTTTGAAGGTCTCCAGGTTGACGGAGCCCAAGTTAGTGTCTGTCAACTTGCCCAACTTCGAAGTAAATTTAGACTCTGGCATGAAGGTCTTGCTCAGCTTCTTGATCACAGCATGCCTGGATGCACCATTGTCCTTTCCAGTTGTCCTCGCCTCAGCCATCTGCAAACAATAACATTCATCAGCAAAATAATTTATAAAAAATAATACATGACATTGCATAGGGGCTGCAGTCGGCTTCAAGAGCATTTCCAATTTGCAAATCTCAGCTTCTTTTATTGAACTTCAACACTTAGAAAAGTTTCTAAGTAAATTTCGGTGGCTTCACTACTCAGCAACTCGAACTTTGCACCAGCAAGTGCGCACTTCACAACTTAGCACTCTTTAAATTCTCAACAACTTCTCTGCTTCAAGGCGTCCTCCTTAACTGGCAACTTCAACTAAGCTCAACCAAGACAAGCTCTAGCAATCAGCAAGTTCGAATTCAAGCTCTTAGCAATCAGCAAACTCAAGTCTTCAACCAGCAAGTGCGTCCCTTTTGGTTTCAGCTATGCCACTTCTCCAGCAACTCAAGGCGTCCCCTTCAGCTAGCCTCAGCAACCAAAATTTCAAACTCTTCAATCAATTCACTGCAATGCTTCCCTTAGAGAAAATTCGACTTCTTCTAAGCTGTGAAAACAAGTGAAACTTGTTCATTTTATAGCCAAAATCGAATTCTAGAAGGAGTTAATTTTAGCCAGTGCAATTAAACTCCACTACTCCACTTCAAGAATTCGAATTCTCCCTCTCTGGTATTTCTGACACTTGTCTCTCGATGTCCGGAATCTTGCTCTTCTAGAAACTTGACTTTGACTGGTATCTTTTGAATTCATTTTCGAAAATTTAATTAAATCCATCATTTTGATTCACCAGCCGGAATCCTGTCACTTGAAATTTGAATTTAACTCTTCATCATCTCTGGGAAAATTTATCGTTGAAGAATCCAATCCAAATTATCTAGGCAATTCATCTCGAATTCATCATTCAGAGAAATTTACTTTGAAAAGTCATTTTATTCAAATTTGCCTTAGAAAATTTAAAATTCTCCCTTAGGAAAATTCACAATTTGAGCATTGATTAAATTCTTCATTGAAAAAGTGTCGGCGAAGTTCGGAAGACTTGGAAATCCATCTATCATCGCGAACGTCCAGTACCCAGAAGGAAATTTTCTTCAGAACACCTCGAATCCATGGGTACCCAACGAACGGGTTCATTTAATTTTTGAAATTTGAACCTTAGAAAAAAAAAATATTATTTTCACCATTTTAAATTCATTCTTCGCCTGTGATCATCCTGTGTTGTTCCAGTTCGAGGAATTTGAATTCATTTTGCATTATCATCCACTTCTGACTTCATCACTGAGAAGACTTTGCTCGTGCTTTGAAAAAAATTCACCACCTTGAGCTCTGGGCGTATTTTCTAAGAAGAAAATAATTTTGCCTTAGAAAATATTTTAATCATCACACTCTGAGAATTTTTCCTTAGAAAAATTTATTTGCTCACTCGCCGGTGTGGAAAATTTTAACTTCACTTAGCAAAATTTTACCCCTGCCTAGCACACTTTTATTTCTCACTTCACTCCACACTTGAAAATATTCATTTAAACCCAACGCCTAGGCAAAATTTTCCAACACTAAAAAAAAATTTCATTTTACTTGAGGCGCCTAGCACTTAGAAGAAATTGGAAACCACGCCTTAGCAATTTAATTCCACTACCTTGGAATATTTTCAACATATTACACTTTCAACGCCTAGCAAGTTTGTTTTGACTTCACACGCCTTAGGAAATTTTTCTAACACCTTATAACTCCCATCACCCTTGGCGCCTACCATTGTGGAGAACAACGCCTAGTATTCACCTTCTTTACCACGCCTTGGCAAAATTTTCATCTCATTTACCACCCTCAATTACCTTTTACACCTCAACATGGGCGCATTTCAGCTTGGCAAGAGGATGACCTTTCAACTTCCGCTTTTTGTCTTGACTTGAGGTAGTTTGGGCGCATTTCACCCCTTGAGGAGGACGATCTCCTTTGACTTGTTGACCCTCTTCCATCTTGAGTGCATTTTTATGCATGAGAAGGACGAGCTTGTTTGACTTGTTGACTTATTCCTCCTTTGGGCGCATTTAGACATAGCTGGTGGATAAACTTCTTCCAACGCCCTTGGGTGACTCTTCACCTTCCGTTTTTTGTCCTTACATGCATGCATTTGGGCGCATTTTGCCCCTTGAGGAGGATGAGAAGCTTTGAATTGTTGACTCCCTCCAAATTGGGCGCATTTTGATGCATGAGAAGGATAAGAACTTTGACCTTGCTTTGACTCATCTACAAATTGGGCGCATTTCACCCCCTGAGGAGGATGGGCGCATTTGGAGGGGTGAGGCGGATTTCTACACTTAGAAAATTTTTCAACCCTTTTCTCCTTCAAGGTGGGCGCATTTTGCTAGGCCAACAGGATAAAAAAACGTTGACTTTTCTTTGACCACTTGTGCTTTGGGCGCATTTTGCCCCTGCTGAAGGATGAACTCATACTTAGAACTTTTTCATGTTTGGCATATGCTTGAAGGCGCATTTGAGGTAGGCAGAAGGATGGAAAGGCGTTGACTTCCTTTGACTTTCTCTCCTTGGGCGCATTTTGGCCTGTGCACTGGATGAACTCAGCATCCTTGGAAATTTTCCATACCCTATCAACTGGGCGCATTTTGCCATAGCTGCAGGATTGAAGTTCCAGACTTAGAACATTTTTCATCGTTTTGCCAGTATTTCATGCCCTGCTATTTATAGTAAGTCCTTTCAATTTTGCACCTTTGAAGCTCGGAACGACTTGAAATTTTACACACTGCATCCTTATCACCACATTGTCCTGTCGACACTGCCACTTTTAGCTGACCTGCCATTTTTAGCTCGTTTCCGGAGGTGGTTTACTATAAATAGTAACCTCATGTTTCTGATAGCTCCATTGCTCCGATTGATTTGAAATTTTAATGAGGCGCCTCACCACTTTACCTACCACACCGACGACAGCTTGATTTACTATTTTTAGTCTGCTTCCAACTGAATTTAATTAGCGCAGGTGCTCCGGCCAATCGAAATTTTATCGCCAGATAGCCCCAGCATCAATGGTTTGCTAACTGGCTCTTCTACCTTTGACTTTTAGCGCTTCCATTTTTGGGTCCCGGGGTTTGAAACCTCTCACCTGTTTTATGCATACTGTTGACCGCTTCTGCTTCGCACCGCTGATCACTGCGGATTCTGGAATCGCTAGGAAGTGGTCAGCTTTGGACACACCGCTAAAAAATGAAAAGTTCCTCATCGAGTGATTATCTTCGCTGTCACACCATCGCTGCTTCCTGCAAACCCCATCGAATCAACAATTCAATATGCAAAAGAAACCCCGACATGCAAACCCTAAAAATATCCCCGAAAGACTGAATTTTGAAAGTGGTCATCTCGCTTTGCATGTTATATCATCGCGAAGGTCTCGAAAAACCCAGAAGGAAAATGCCAACATGCAAAGAAAATCCCCTCAGACCGGAATCCCCGGGAATTTGTCCTAGAAGTCGGACTGTTAAAAATAGTAAGTTGTCTGTTTTCGCTCAAATTTTGCATACGAGTAGCCTGATGCACTCTGAATGTTGTGTGACTGTCGGAGTCTCAAAAAATGCTGACGAACTGCCCCGAATTTCACACACTTACGTACCAGTAAGTATCTCCTCAATTAGTCGGGGTAAATCACTGAAAAGCCCGGCCGAAGCATACTAACACAAATGTTAAGCTCAATTTTCAATTTCATCGACTTTATTCGACTTCTGGACGTAATTCCGTGGAAAAGGAAACCTAATTTTCGTGACTTTGGTCGGCCATCGCTTAAACTCAATCGATCAAGAACTCCCTAAAGGCGGACATCACAAAGAGATAGAGCGAGAGAGAGAGAGAAAAACCCAGAAGGAAAAGACCGGAATGAGCAAAATTTAGGGGGTCCCCATCTTGAATGGGGCGATGTGTGAAAAAGGTCACAACACCATCATACAAAAGGATACTTACTCAAAAGGGGAGAAGAATCCGATATTGGATCAAAACACTTTCATCCAAGACCCTGTGAGCGCGTGCATTCGTTCCATTTCTAAACCATCTTGACCTTCGGAATCGGTCGCAGCAAGTTATATAAATATCTTAACTTCAAAAGCATCCAGGACATTGCCTCGCTGCCAGTCAGGTGTCCATAGACCCGACGAGGTTGTCGCTACAATTCTCACGAATATTGCTCCACTGCCGGCCGGGCGTCCATAGCCCCGGTGGAGTTACTCGCGTGTTCCCAAAACCAATATTTCATTTCTTTCATTTTTCATTTTCTTTCTTTTTGTTTTTCAGATATTTCTTTTTAAGCACATTTTCTTTTCTTTTTGATTCTCCGTCAATTCCACAATTGGCTGGCAGGCAATGAAGCCTCCAATGGGTTTGAGAATTGTAGTGGTGCTGAAGCAAGACGTAAGATTTTCACCTGCCAAGACCTTTCCCAAGAGATCAAAATGACCCAGAGTGGAGATAGGTAGGGTATTTAAGATCTTTAGACTCATGTGTTAAGACACAATAACGGGTTGACCTCCCGAGACGAGCTTATTCCCATACTAGAGGATGACAAGAGGAAAACAACCTTGGCTTTCAAAATTTGCACAAACTCAAGTGGAAAGAAACCAAGTTGTGAAAATAAAACCATCATCACCCCCCTTCGCCATGGAAACCCTAAAATCTTTGCTCATTCCAGACCAAAACCACTTGAGCGGACAACTCAAGGGAAGAACGCCAAACCAAAACCCAAAGGGCAACAAACCAAAACCAAAAACAGAACAAACCGAAAAGCGAACAAAAAACCTAAATCTAACTATATTACAAAGTAGGCTCCCGGAGGAAACCTAAGACTGGAAATAATGCCTGAGGAATTGCCCATCGACTGGCAATGGGATATCCTCTCTTGTTCGTGTTCGAAACTTAAATGCATTATCTCTTGGGATCTCAGGGGCTTGACAAGGGTCCAACCATGATTTGTTGATCCGTTCGTTCATAACTCTTTGATGCTTAGCCAAACTTTCCAGAGCTTCATCCTTTTTCTCCTCCAAGTGCATTAACTGGGACAATCTAGTTTGAACCCGGTCTTCTTTCTTATTGACTTCCCCACATTCTTCCTCTAGAGTGACTTGTTGAATCATCTTTGGGACTTGCTCTGAGGAGATCTTACTCACGGCACCTGTACTCTCTGAATGGAAAGCCTCGTGCATTCTACATGAATTGGGTAACGATAAGTCCTTGATGGAGGCATTTTCTGTTTCTTGCTTTACACCTTTTAACACAGAATCTCTGAACATCCTTTCATTCTCATCCCTACTTGAATTGTTTTCAGTTAATTCTTTGGTGGAGGCAGGTGTATCTCCTAAAAAATTTTCTTCCTTCGAGCTCTGCAACATGAGGACTTCTTTCTTAATGGGTTTATATGAACCCAAATCAGTTTCTACGAACAAAACATCACTATTTTTACCACATTCTTTGATCATTAATCGGAGCCGTGGTGTACTTTCAATTTTTATCTGATTTGGAACTCCTCTCCAAGGCAACCACATGTGGGAGAAGTCAGTCGCAATGTATCCATTCAATTTTCTGGACCAATCTTTGCTCAATAGCATGCCATAACCATTTGGTATATCCACAACTGATATGTCAATGCGACTCTGAATTCTGGGATCCGCCGCTAACTGCATATGGATATTACTCAATTCTCCGACAACTGGAACTTCAGTCTTATCCAACCGAGTCACCTTTTTGTTGGTCTGAAGCGGAATTATACCTAATGCCTGACATACCTTCAAAGGCATGACATTACTTGACGCACCAGAATCAATCAAACAATTATGCAATAATTTCCCAAAAATCCTGACTGAAACAAGAAATGGGGCTAGCTCATCCTTCCCCTGATAGAAAACGACTGGCTTTTTCCTTCCATCTATTGAAGCGTTCTTACTTTCATCTTCTCTATCCAATTGAACTTGGTTATCTTGAGCAACATCTTTCAGATTCTGCGTTTGCTCTTGTTTTTGCTTCTGCTCCGTAGGCAAATTGAACCGAACTCTCCTTTTATCTTCAATCCTTGACTTTTCAGGAGCATTTGAAGAACCTTGTACCATACCTACGAAGTTTTGAGGCTGCTGCGGAGCCTCCCAAGTGTTAAATGGCGCGTAAGGCATCTCTTCTACCACATTCGTGTCTTGTGCTGGATGAGACTGTGTGACAATAGGAGGATTTCTTGGTGCACTGGTTGCATCTTGGGACGTACTCCTCACAACGGGCGTTTCATACAAACTTCCCAGAATTGTATCTCTGACCTCTGAAATCTTCATTAGCTCATGTAGGGGGAGACTAACTTTCATCCTTTTGAATTCTTCTAGTACATAAGAGCTAAGTCTCTTCACGTCTTCTCTAGGAAGACTCTCCTTTTGTCCTTGCCCAACCTGATGAACGGGCTGTTGAATAGCTTGTTGTCCTCCTCCGCCTTGCGTTGCATTCTGCCGCCTGTACTCTGGAGAATCTTTTGGTAAACTTGGATTATTGCTCGCGTCGGGGTGAGGCGGAGTTGTAAAATTATTTGGAGGTACCGATGATGTCAGAGGTTCACGTTGTTGGTGGTAATTCCTCTGATATACTTTAGGAGCTTCACCTCTAGTAGTCTGAAAAGCTTGTACCTCCCTTCTTCCTTCTACCAAGACGCTGTTGTTGAGAGGCGGAAAAACATAACGATCTCTATGAAGAGGCTCTTCTGGTGATGCATACTTTGCGTGAACTTCTGATGGTATTTGAAGCTCTGGCATCCCCACGGGACCGTTTGTTGAAGCTGATGGAAATTGGTGATTAACTGGTGGGGGCGTGTAACTCTGAAACTTAGGCGAGAAATTGCAATCTTCTATTATCAATGCCTGATCATATCTGGGCGCTGGGACTAACTCATATCCCGTAATTGGAGGGTTATTTGTGGCCTCTATATTACTTGCTTCACTCTTGAGAATACCAGCCACAACTTGGAATTTGTGACACTAAAGCTCAGAGTGCTGGTTCGTGTTATGTAACCTACACCATCCTGACGAGGCAGTTTCGGCCATATAAACTCTATCTGCAGGATGGTTTTCAGGAGGTGGCGGAATGTCCAATGGTGACGGGACACCTCCATTGTTGGGCCCTGTATTCCAAGACCTCTTATGAAATCCCTGATTGTTACTTCTATACCCATGATTGTTTTCATGACTATATCCTTGATGGGTATCCTGATGACTTGGAGGATTATTTTGATATCCTCGGTTAGCACCTTGGTGTGCCTGATAATTTCGTTGCATAGTGTGTGTTTGATTATTTTGACTTTTGAGGTAAGTCACCTCAGTTGACAGCCTCTTCACTTGTTCTATTAAATCTTTTATTTCATCTTTCTCTTCTTGATTTTTCACTGGCGGCACTGTGTTCTGGAGATAAATAGGCTGCGTAACTTGCGTCTGGGACAAGGGCATCCCAGGATGGAGAACTAACTGATTTGATGGTGCTTGCACTTGATAAGCTGGCTGTGGAATTGTATTCAGTGCCAGAACTTGTTGATTCCATGTGTAGCCAAGCATTGGCATTTGATTGTTTGCTGTGACTAGGCCAGTATATAGTAAGGGTCCAGTTATATTCTGTCCTAAACCTTGACTTACTTCAACAGCTTTAGCGTAAGCTTGATTCATGTTTGCCGGAGTGGGGTGGGATTTCATGAACATCGTATTCAAAGGATCAAGTGCCGAATAGTAGCTTTCTCGGGCATCAACAACAACATAAGGAGTGCGTAATCTTGTGAGGGCCTTTTGGAACCTATTGTTGAATGCATGGATGGGCTCTTGGTCCTGTCTTCTCACTTCTGCAAATTGACGATAAAGCTCTACAGGGGTGACTGGTATACCAAACTTTCCGATGAAGGCTTCCTTCATCTGCTCCCATGTTCTTATAGACCCAATTGGAAAATGTATGAACCAAAAATGTGCTTCTTCTCCCAAGGAATGTGGAAATAGGTGGCAAGCCATGTTTGCATACCCAATTTGCCTATTGCGTAGGTGATTTTCAAACATCTTGATATGGTCCTCGACCGTGCGGTTAACATCATTGACAATGAACTTGCTACAAAAATTCTTAGGATTCTTTGGCATGTCATGGTAATCAGGAAACTCTAGTGGAGATGGGTTGGTAACCAACCATGTAGCACCATTTGGAGCTGGTTGACCTCCTGGTTGAGCCATTGCTTGAACTGGTTGTCGCCGTTGGTACACAATAACTTGGGCTGGCTGATGTACAGTAGCTTGAATCGGTTGTTGTTGCTGAATGAACATTGGAACTTGTACTTGCCTCGGCTGAGTAAACCTCAAAGCACTGGGTGGAGTTTTGAATAAGCTTGAAATTTCTTCTCCGCTTTCTTCGCTTGATTGGACCTCTTCGTTTGATGAAACTGCTTCGCTTGATTGGACTTCCTTGCTTGGTCGAGCTTCTTTCTTCTTCCTTGATCTCGTAGGTAGCTCTAACTCCACAAAATCTTTAGATGAACTGGGCATAGACCTCAAGATTCTCTTCAACTTGTCAAGCGAGAACGAACTGATACGATCCAGTATGTAGCTGCTTCTTCTATTAGCGGCGTGCGGGATTGTTCAATCCTGAGAGAACACCATCTTGACTTAAGATAATTTTCTCCAATGGAACTTTTTGTACTTCAAGCCCTTTCTACTTCAAAATAACTATATGCTGTAGCTGTTAGTAGGCCCTCCTTCTAGTGCCAATTCTGTTGATGTGTTTTTCGTGACCGCACCAACGCAGAATAAAGTCGCCAACGGCTACCCTATTCTCTCTTGATCAAAGTATCCAGCACGCTAAGATTGCGAGAGAGTTCGTGCGTTCAACTCCAAGGTTCCTTCAGTGCGAATAGTCTCAGTTGGCTCGATGTGATTTGCTGGTCTTTCAAGGGGACTTACGGAATTGTTCAACAGCAGAGGAAGGGGTTTTCACAATTCGACAGATTTATCAGTGAAGCACGAGTTTCCTATTCTAACCAGAAAGTATTGAATTTAAAGTGGCTGCAGGGTTTAGAGAGTCTAAATCTATTCTAAGTGCGGGATATGGAGCTTAACTTCAGCAAACTTCAACCAAACTTTGCTTTGCCTCACCTCGGACAGCTTCCACGGAGTTGGTGCAATCTTCAGGGGAGATGACTAAAGATGTTCAAACCACCACTTGACATGAAGATACCATCACAACGACACATACCATCATTCAAACTGTGATTGAAGTTAGGCCCACAACATTTCCAGTTGACCACACAAGGCGAACACACCATCAGTGAGCCCGCTAGTGGTATGGATAAGCGAAGCTTGCTTAGATCAAACACCACATTCCATTATTACTATCTACTTGCATATAAATGAAATTATGCTTCTCTATGCTACTTGAAGTAGAAGGGATGAAGAAACCTCGCTAGCTATCCATAACAAAGACGAATTTCACCATCAATGAAAAGATCTTTTATTATGAAAGTTTTACACAACAATTTCTTGCAAAAGTTTTCAAAGGAAAACTTTCCTTCTTCTTCAACTACACTATTAATCTACGCTATGCTACCTCTAAGCTATCACCTAGCTGTCTCTCTATTCTAATCTCTACTGCCTAACTTAATGTCTATTCTAACCAGGTAGAAATCAGGGGGGATGCCCCTTTATATAGCTGGCCAAGTCCAACAGACGGCTCAGATTACAATTGACTGGATGGCCCAAATTGTGCCACCTCAGCCCTAAACAAGATTCACCCTAAAAACCGCCACCAAGAGGAGTGGGGGAATAAATGAGCCATTAATGTCCATCATCTTCCAAAAGATTCCTGTCTAGAAACGCGTTCGCATTGTTCTTGTCCTTTTTCTTGAATGCAAACTAGATGAATTTGATCAATACTGCTTCAACTTTTGGTACGAAAGGCACATTCTTAATTTGAAACTTCAAGACTGCAACTTTTCTCCTGCTTCATCGCTTCAAGTCATCGTGCACTTGATCATTTCATCTTTGCCATCTACCTCGCGTGTTAGGTTATCCCATCACTTAGCCATTTTTTCCAACATGCAACTTTCTTCTTTCGAGGTTGTAATGTAGTCTTGGAGGACTTGCTCTATCTTCCTCAATCATCATGCCTCGCCCCGACGTTCATCCTGCAAAACAGATAAAAAGAAGAGCATCAAAACACTTATAATAAAAGTTCACTTTACTCACCTGATTTTCATGCTTTGACTCCCAAGGCCATGGTGATCCAGCTCCTTCCTCTAGCCAACCTTGCTTTCTTCATGATTTTTCAACATCTGTAGGTTGGGGCATACAACACCCGTGCATCATATTTCAATGCCTTAGGCAAATTTCATCTTCCTCAAGGGTGCATTTTTAAAAAAAAATCATCTTTTAAAAGTGTTAGCTTCAACTGCATCTTCTTCACTTTTCCGGCTGAGGCATTCACTCCGACATTTCATCCAATTCTGGCTCGAGCAAAATGCTTTCATTAGGAATTTGATAAAAAATTATCTAGGCATCCAACTTCGAATTTATCCGCCAAGGCATTTTTATGTCAACACATTTTACTCCCTACCTTAGAATTTTTTTCAAAT
>VDFB02106557.1:0-25529 GCA_007258455.2 Sequoia sempervirens | reverse complement strand
ACCCTCAGGATGGCAGGATTTAGCTCTGATACCACTGTAGAAACCCTAGTTTCCCCGTTTTCTGAATCTGACTGTTTTTCTGAGTGTTTTGTGTATTTTTGGTTTTTCTGGGGTTTTTGCATAAATATTGAAAATGGCGATTTTGCAATAAAATAATATAAAATCTAAATAAATTCATACAACTCCGGAAATAATAGAATCTATTGCAAATACTGATGCCAGACTATTATTTAATCTTCTGAAATGATTACAATGAAGATCCAATTACATGCAAATAAAAAGGCAATGATATTTTATTGAAAACCTGGAAATCGCAGCAATGAATGATCTTCTGAAGATGGTACGACTGAGATGATTGATCACTTTCCCTTGCGCCTGAAGGAAGAATCCACTGCTAGTGAAGAATGCGCCCCTGATAATGAAGTCTGACTGCCAAAGATGAAGGCGTTTTTCTCTATAAACAAAAGTACGGCCTTTCTTGAATGGTACGGCCAGGTACAACGAAAGTATGGCCTGGTAACAGCAGCAACTAATAAATAAAATGTACGGCTCTTACTGTAATCTCCAGATCCAAAAGAAATAGGCGCCTCAACTGTATAAACCCTACTGGATGAATTGCTAATCAAAACCCTGAATAATTTATTGTCTGTGATGCTCTGTAACTTCTTCTAAATGAAGAAATCCCTCTGCCTGGTAATAAATCGGATGATATCTCACACCCTCTGAACTGCTTTCACTGGAGATGGCTCGTTCCCCAATGCTCTGAGACTGAAACCCTAGGCTTCCGTTCTCTGGTCAATACTTGATCAATTTTCAATTCACAATGACATAATGAGCTCGACTTTCAATGCAAAAACCTTATATTTCTTGAAAAGTGCGAATTCCTTAATAATAGGGATCATTAAATAATTCGACTTCTCTCTTTAAAATATTTCAATAGTCTCCGGTGAAATTTTTAATTATAAAATATAATCTCAAATGGCCCCTTCCCATGTTGGGCGACCCCTCAGCCAAAATCACTTAAGTTATAATATTTGAAATATTATAACTTTATATTATAAGCTCCAATCATTAATATTTAATTAAATCAATTAAATATTAATATCTCTCTCAATATTCACCCGATGCAACAGTCAGTCTCAAGCCTAATAAAGTTAGATTCTCAATCTGATCAATCCATATCAAAAATAGCGTGGGTCCCTCGTCAGTGCCGATACCGCTAAAAATAGCAACTCAAAGAAGTGTCCTAATGACCAACAAAAGCCAACTAATCAACATCGACAATTGAAGCCGAAATAAGCTCCATCAAGACCCCTTATCCAATCTATCACCACGAGGGTCAGAATAGGCTAATCTTGCTCGAGAGATGTCAACTAGAAGGGGACATGACATAATGACTAATCTCGGACTTTTAAGTTAATCGTGGTTTCAAAAGGACGTCTTAGTTCACAATAAATACGTCTTTTACAAGAACACATATCAAGAATTCTTTGTGATCAGTCGCATTGTTTCAAGAACATGTCTTTTAGTTTCTAACTTGTTTTGTCATTTCATCTTTTAACAAATCACAAATTGGATCAGTCCGTTCTTTTTAACAGCATATAACTTTGTTAAAAACTTCGATATGTAATGATGCTGTATCATATTCTTTGTAACTTCAGAATGATAGTAAGTATGAACTGCCTCAGTCTGATTTGAAGTTTCGATCTCAATCTGATTTGAAGTTTCGATCTGCAAATTGATCATGATCATGTCAAGGAATAAACCACGATGTAAATCTGAAAAGTGAAAGCTTCTGATCTGGATTTGTAAGTTCTGATCTGTACTTGAATTTTATCTAATGCCCTTTTCCAGATTCTGTCTGCTTCTGAACTTTTACTTTTACTTTAATTCATCTTGAATTTTATTCATTTTTAATAACTTCGATCTGGACATTTTATGTAACATCTTTAATATTCTCAATACTAATGACAAATCTCTAATTAACCTTGTTTAAACATTTGACATTGTGTTCTGTAACACAAAATCTAATGGCAAGAGGAGAGATTTAGGATTCTACTAGTGATCTCAGATTCAGAACTCTACAAAACTCAGACACAGATTTTCGGCTTCCAGAGAGACATAGAATTTAGACTTCCAGATTTGTTAATTTTTAATGTGCTGAATGCAGAACATTGTCAAATTTCTATGTCTGCATATCAGGGAAGGATTCGCCATATATATGTGCAGAAACCTTGCCTCTAAGAGACACGTCTCATGAGAGGACATGTCTCCACGAGTGGAGGCACGTCCACTCATGGGACGCGTTCTTTAGAGTGTGGGTTTACATATAGGTTAAAACGTTAGTATAACACATTCATACTAATCAATGAACATATAAACTTTGATTATAACATTAAGTGTAATTCGAATTTTATACGCGTAAGACATGAATTTTTCAGAAATCTCAAATGACGATAAGCTTCAATCAGTTATGACAGACGATGGTGCTTGCAGCAATCGTTCAGATCTGGCCAACGCTATCATTCATCAACACTCCCTCTTAGCTAGGGAAGATATAACAAAACAAATAACTAGAGATATCACCTAAACACGTGATATCTAAGACATAATATGATTTCTCAATATTGTCAAGTCACATGAAATTCTTCATATCATATCTTATTATGGTATGTGCACTGACATCAAGTCACATGATGTCTACCATAATTCATGGTATATCCATGGATATAAATATCCACCATGATTATCTCTTAAGGATCATAATGATCTACAAATGATATCAAGTCCCATGATATCAATAAGAGATATTATCATGACATGTCCATAATATCAAGTCACATGATATTTATCATGATAGTTTGATCATTGTAGAGTCGTCACTTTACAATGTCAATTACAAGTATTCATTATTAGAAAGATCATCACCTTTCAATAATGCATACAGGAAAGAAGGCCCACAAAGTCATGGAGTCACACACATGAAAAAAGAGTTTACACATTAAACATCTTTATATATTAGTACAACTTATAAACAATTTGTATTTGAAACATAAATAACAAATTACATTTCAACCATACCAAGTTTCTTCCTGAAGTGTTCCAACTTGATTCGGGAGAGAGGCTTGGTGAGAATGTCTGCAGTTTGATCATTTGTACTAATATACTCCAACTGAATTACTTTCTTTTCCACCATATCTCTTACATAATGATAGGGGATCTCAATGTGCTTCGATCTATCATGAAAGACATGATTTACAGAAAGTTTGATGCAACTTTGATTGTCACAATGAATAATTGTTGGATCCAAGGGCTCACCAAAGAGTCCCACAAGCAATTTACGAAGCCAAACTGCTTCTCTTGCTCCCATTGAGGCTGCAATGTATTCAGCTTCTGTTGAACTCTGTGCAACTGAAGATTGTTTTTTGCAAATCCAGGAGATCATAGCCGATCCTAAATTGAAGCAACATCCTGATGTCCTTTTTCGATCGGTTACACTTCCAGCCCAATCTGAATCAAAGTACCCGTGAAGATCTAATTGAACATTTTTGTAAAGAAGACCATATCCAATAGTGCCTTGAAGATATCTCAAAATATGTTTCACAGCCATTAAGTGAATTTCCTTTGGCTCACACATGAACTGGCTGAGAACATTCACTGCATAGCAAATATCAGGTTTGGTGTTAACCAGATACATCAAGGATCCAATCATTTGTCTGTAAAGGGTTGGATCTACACACTTGGATTCTACTGCTGCTTCTTTTAATTTGTGAAGGTTGGTTTCCATAGGTGTAGACATCGGTCTACAATCCAACATTCCAAATCTTTTCAGAATGTCTATAGTATACTTCCCTTGGTTTAGTATAATGCCTTCTGATTTCTGCCATACTTCTAAACCTAGGAAGTAGTGTAGGATACCCAAGTCTTTCATGTCAAATTCAGAGATTAGATCCTGCTTTCCTTGAGCAATGAGGTGATCCTCTCCTGTTATTAGCAGATCATCAACATATAAAATAATTATTAGCATATCACCTTTGATTACCTTGAAGTAGAGATTGGAGTCGACCTCATTCTTGGAAAATCCTAATCCCAAGAAATAGCTGTCAATTCTTCATGCCTTAATTCTCAAGCCTCGCTGAAGTCCATAAAGAGCTTTCTCTAACTGGCATACATGTGAGTCAGGGTTTATATACGCCAAAACCTTCAGGCTGTCTTTAGATAGATCTCCTTCAATGGTTCCATTTAGCAAGGCAATTTTCACATCCATTTGATGGATCTTCCAACCTTTAGCCGCTGCAATGGCTAACACTGCTCTCATTGATGTGTAACGGGCAACAGGTGCAAATGTTTCTTCGTAATCAATGCCTTCCTTTTGAGAAAAACCTCTTGCCACAAAACGTGCTTTATATTTTTCTATACTGCCATCAGCAGCATGCTTGATTTTAAAGCGCCATTTGGAAGAGACAACAGATTTCCCTTTTGGTCTAGGCACTACATCCCATACATCATTCTTTAGAATGGACTGATATTCCTCCGTCATTGCATCTTTCCATGCTTGATGTTGAAGGGCTTCTGAAACACTGTCAGGTTCTGAGTTTAAGATGTTGTTTATTAGAGCAACATAGCCAGAGAAACGTTTGGGTCTTTTACTCTCCCTGAACGTTCCTTTGGGTGCTGCATGAACCTCAGCTTCTTTGAGCATCTTCCTGGCCCAAAGTGGTCTCTTATTATCATTTGGATTCTCACTTGATGGAAGTTCGAGTGACATTTCCTCAGAATGCTCCCTCTGAATTTCAGAATCAGGTTCCACCTCAGGTATTCTAGGAGAAAGGGTTTCTAACTCAGAGGAGCTTCTTGCCCTTTTGAATGCAATGTCTTCTTCAAAGGTGACATCACGACTCAACTCAATTTGATTATGCCCGGGAATGTAAATCCTGTACGCTTTGGAATTTTCACTATAACCCATAAACACCCCTTCTTTCCGAAAGGTTCTAGTTTGGATCTCTTCTCTTTAGGTACATGAATGTAGACAGGACAGCCAAAGATCCTAAAATGACTGATGTCAGGTTTCACACCGGTAAAGGCTTCTTCAGGAGTTTTGTTATCAAGATGTGAATGAGGACATCTATTTTGAATATAGACAGCAGTCCTAGATGCTTCTGCCCAAAAAGAAGTATCAATGTTTTGGTCAAGTAGCATTGCTTTAGCAGCTTCTACAATGGTTCTGTTTTTCCTTTCAGCAACCCCATTTTGCTGGGGATTGTAGGCAACTGTGAACTCCCTCTTAATTCCAGCTTCTAGGCAGAATTCCTTAAAAATCTCAGAGGTGTATTCTTTCCCATTGTCTGTTCTTAAGATTTTTATTTTCTTTCCGGAGAAATTTTCAGAGAGGGCTTTGAACTCTTTGAACCTTTTGAGGATTTCTAATGATTCTTTACACTTAAGGAAATAGATCCAGGTTTTCCTAGAGAAGTCATCTACAAATATGACATAGTAAAGAAATCCTGCTTTAGAGGGTACAGACATGGGTCCACATAAGTCTGAGTGAACCAATTCTAACACATTAAGAGTTTTGCTCAAACTAGAGGGAAAGGATCCCTTTGAATTCTTCCCTAAGGCACAACCTTTGCAAGTTCCTTCATGAGATGGTTTTAACTTAGGTAAGCCTGTTACAAGTTTTTCCACAGAAGGTAGGGCACGGAAATGAAGGTGACCTAATCTTCTATGCCAAATCTCATTTGACTCAAAGGTGTCAAGGGTAAGGGCTTGATTGACTTCAGTGCATAGTTTATAAAGGTACCCTTGTCTTACACCTATGGTGAGGGCTTTCTTGATAGATGAGTTTTTAGGCCAAGCAAGAACTTTTCCATCTATAAAGGTAACTCTATAACCATTGTCTTCAAGGGAAGAGATGGATATAAGATTCCTCTTTATTCCACGTACAAACAAGACTTCAGAGAGTTGAAGAGAGAGCCCAGATTTCAACTTGATAGAGCAAGTTCCAACCCCTCTTACAGGGTGTGCTGAATCATCCCCGATGGTTACTTCTTCATCAAACCTTTCGGTCAAAGTATCTAAGTGTTCTCTGAATCCTGTGATATGTCTAGAAGCACCACTGTCAATCACCCAGTTGAGAGTGAGTTCGGATACTTGACTAGAAAGGGCTGAATGGAACACAAAGTTCTCAGGTTCATGATCTGAATTTGACTTTCCTACTTTAGCAAAGGAAGTGCTTCTGTTCATTCTGTTTTTCAATTTTTTACTTTTTTTCAAATTGTAGATTACAACATTATGAAGCAAAGGCACCTAGCGCTGATGAGAAAACCAAACGTACAAGCAACTCTAACCGAATGGCACCACGCATGGTGACATTGGTCAGAGGATCTAAAATAAACCGCTTATGCTGGAAAAGGAACTCGACGCCAAGTATGTGCTACCCAATCCAAAGCGGAGTGAGGGGCGACCATATGACGGAGTGAAAACAAAACGATGCTTGAAAGAAAGATGATATCGAAATGAAACTAATTTCACACCAATGTGGCCGCCAACCCTAATGGCAGCCACTATAGGCTGAGATCCTTAACGCACAAGCAATAACTTTGAATGGAAATGAGAACACAATCTGATTTAAGCAATAATGAAAGACTGCCAGTACTACTGACAGATTACAAGAATAAGAGGTCTACACCTGCCAACTTCATTGTGACATCAATGGATCAATATTACATCATAAAGAATTACTTGTATCTTAGAAATGAATACCACAATGGAGATGTTTCAAGGATCACAATGCTGTTTCTGTTTCCTGTTACAAATCTGCTTATTGACAGAGTTAACAGCAGTCCATAGACATAGTCAAATGCTCATAACTTCCTAGCTAATTACTCAATTGATAAGATTCCAGCTACACAACAATCCTAACAAGATGGCGCTCCAACTAACAACTTGAAACCGACCCTAAATGCCTTAAATGAATCATGCACAATTTTTAATGCAAGTACATGGTACGGCCCTGCTGAGCCAGTCGACTTCCTTTTAAAAATTAATGCCTTTACTAAAAAATCCACACTCTTGGGAAAAGAGGCGCCTAGGTCTAACACAAAGAAATGAATGATACCCAGAACACTATTTTTTGTCTTTTTGAAGATATGAATAAAAACTCAAATCTGCTGTCTAACAATGCAATTTTCCAGAACTTGACAAAATGCTGAAACAGAAATATAAAGATTCTAAAGGCTGACTACAATGCACAATATTCAAAACTCACAAACTAGACTAAGAATCACCACTTGATGTTGTCTTGCAAACACGAAGCGATGCCGAGCTAGGAGGCCTTCATTCCTCGAAGCGATTCCAGAGCCAATCCGGCAGCATAACAGTGTATTTTCCAAAAGATGATGAAATGATGCTCAACTCCTTCCTTTTATAATTTTTCCATCTGACTTCTCGTAACCCTAAAGTCACTTTCAAGTCAAACCCTAATCTCTTCAAGAGGGCGTACTTTCTCCTTCAATGTTTAATACATGATATTTTAATTAAATGCCAAGCTTTGAAAAGTGCGCCCAACATAAGCTTGCTTGACTTTTGACAATAATTAAAATAATCTTTTAATGAAGCGCCACCCTCAAAAACCCCCTTTTTAAAACATCTTTAAGTCATTAATCTAGGCCCATGGTCAACGTTAAATTATAACATTTAAACGTGACCTTTTAATTAAATGACTTATCTTATCCCTCAGAAGATGCCCTGAAGCCAAAACTGAACCAGACATCTGACCAACTGAAGCAGTAAGTCAACCGAGCTGAACTCATCTGGAAAACTGCCAAAAATAGAATTTACTAAAAATAGTAAATTCCAAAAAGTACTCTGAATGCCGAGATGATCACACCACTGCGAAGCCCTCTGAAAATCCAGAAGGAATCTACCATTTAAACCACCATCTCTGAGCAATGACCCTCAAAATTAGGAAACCCTAATTTTAACTTCCGACTAGCCTTCGGGTTCCCAACGAAAGGCTAACGGTCACTGGCAATGTCAGGCTTGGCAGCGTATTATTTACAAAAGCTGCCGTTTAGTCCGTACGGCACTTCTGTTCGCATAGTGACCATATTGATCACATCTAAAGCATTGTACTTGAGAAATATCTTTCTTCTTATGAGGACCCTTTCCATTGGAATTTCTCTTTCTTTTGAAAGACCCTTTCTTGAAGGATTTTTTCTTACTCTGTTTATTAGATGTTGAGTTGAGTGCAAGAATGTCTTAATCTATTTTCTTTTGTTTATTCTCTTTAGAAGAGAGTCTGGATTCTTCTTGAAGACAGTCAGATCTTAGCCTATCAAACTTAGGGAGTTTAGATCTTGCACTTATACCTTGAACAAAAGACTCCCAAGAGTTTGGAAGACCTCCTAGAGCAATTAGAGCTAACTCTTTGCTGTCAATCTGATATCCAATGGTGGATAATTGATCTCTCAGTTCAGTAATCCTCATGAAGTATGCATTAATGGACTCTCCTTTGTTTATCTGAACATTGTTGATTTGCCTTTTCAAAGCAAGAGTCCTACAGGTGTTGTTGATCTCATAGGTACTCTCAAGAGATTTGAACATGAGGTAGGCAGATTCATGTTTAGCTAGGATAGGCACTATGTGATCCCTAACTACATCTACAAGTATTTTCATGGCCTTTTCATTATTTTCTACCCATTGAGTTCTCTCAGGTTCAGACTTGGGTTGTTCCAAATTTTCTCTTACAAGTGAGTCTACCTTATGTTCCTTAAGGATCATCATGATTCTAAATTTCCATGATGTGAAGTTTTATGCTCCTGCAAGGTGATCTTCAAATCTGATCACGCTTGACATTGTGAAGAATGTGATTGAATTCAATTTTAGAAGATGCAAATTTTTAGGAGCAAAACTGATATTAGATTTGTATAAGAATTGCACAACTTGGCTCTGATACCATGTGAATGAATACAAATCTAATGGCAAAAGGAGAGATTTAGGATTCTACTAGTGATCTCAGATTCAGAACTCTACAAAACTTAGACACAGATTTTTGGCTTTTAGAGAGACACAAAATTTAGACTTCCAGATTTGTTAAATTTTAATGTGTTGAATGCAGAACATTGTCAGATTTCTATATCTGCATATCGGGGAAGGATTCGCCATATATATGTGCAGAAACCTTGCCTCTAAGAGACACGTCTCATGAGAGGACGTGTCTCCACGAGTGGAGGCACGTCCACTCATGGGACACGTTCTTTAGAGCGTGGGTTTACATATAGGTTAAAACGTTAGTATAACACATTCATACTAATCAGTGAATGAACATATAAACTTCGATTATAACATTAAGTGTAATTCGAATTTTATACGCGTAAGACATGAATTTTTCAGAAATCTCAAATGACGATAAGCTTCAATCAGTTATGACAGATGATGGTGCTTGTAGCAATAATCCAGATCTGACCGACGCTATCATTCATCAACAGACATCAATGACAATATTTCCAACACATATCAGTTAGTGTAGAGTCTTGAAAAATCAGAAATAAGCTTTGCATTTCATCTCAGCTATTGCATTTGAGAGTTTTTGGAAATCAGAACTGAAGTATAGAAGTTTTGCATTTGAATGGTATTTTCTTGCTGCAAGTCTTTATAGAAACAACTCTCCATTGTTCCTTCAGTCAATTGCATCTTTAGTAGCTGGTTAAAGTTTATTCATGCATGCATTGTCATCATATAAGAAAAAGTTCAAAGAAATATCATCTACATGCTGAAAGAAGTTTACAAGACAAGTGTTTGATGAAATGTCAAACCAGTTGAGTTGAGAATTTCAAGGCAAAATGGTCAAGGGTCTTTACATAATAAGACCCATCTCAAGAAGTTTTAATAGTTTTTTCAATTCCTTTCTTAAATCTTTGTGGGTGCCTACAAGTAGTTATTATGGGTTTTGCTCCTACTTCTAGTTCTATATCATGTTGAAACCCTCTATCAAGAAATAATTCGGACAGAATGTCTTTAAAAACCATCCTATGCTTGTCCAATATTTTTTGTATGTCTATGTGATAAGCTTTTTCAATTGTAGTGGTTGTAAATGTTACTAAACATTGTGTTGTCCATGCTACTTGTCCACTCCTAAAACATCTTTCCATTCTTTTTGCCAATATAATTCTAGGGGCTCCACCTGAAATGCCTTGTAACACTACATCTTTACCCTGTGATCTGAACTTTAATTCCATCATCTGATAATTTTGTGTAAACTCTCCCAAAGAGTGTAGTCATTGCACTCCTATGACCATATCAATTTCTCCTATGCCCACCACATAGAAATCATTTTGCATATTGTATCTACCAAGAATAACCTCCAATTGTTGGATTTTCTTAGTGCATGGAATGGTAAAACTGTCTACTACTATAACATTGAATCCATTGAAATCTTCTATTTGCAAGCCTCTTCTAGCAACTAATTCTTCATCAATGAAATTGTGTGTTGCTCCACTATCAATTAGGATTGTAACTTTGTGTGCTTGTAGGAGCCCTCGTACTTGAAAAGGATGATATTTTGGAGCAACTAACAAGGTTGCAAGTGTGCCCTTTGAATATTCACTTTCTTCTTTTGATTTAGTTTCACATTCAACTACTTTGGGTTCTAATTCTTCCTCCTCATCAAACATTACTTCTATGTAATGCACTCGGCCTTTTCCCAACCAACGACGTCCAGGGTCCCATGGTTTGCTGCACGAAAAACATAAATTGTTTCAGCGCAATTCATTTTTGGTTACTTCATCAAAATTACTCTTTCGTGGTAATGCCTTTTGTTGAGAAAAACCCCTTTGAAAATTCAAGGCTCTTATTCTTGGCTATGGAAGTTTCTAAATTCAAAGCTCTCTTGATAGCCTCTTGAAGGGCTAATGGATCAAATGCCTTAAGTAAACCCCTAAGTGGTTCAGCTAGTCCCATGATAAAAAGGACAGTTAATCTTCTTTCTGAAATATTGGGCATTAGTACCGATAATCTTTGGAATTCTTCTACTTATATCTCCATTGTCCCTTCTTGTTTTAATTGTGCCAATTCTCTAAAATGGACTTTTGGATCCTTTCTGTCAAATCTCTCAATTAACCTTTTGCAGAATTGATCACAAGTGTCTATTAGTTCGTGACCTTGGGTAACCAGCCCATGGTACAACCATTCGTGAGTTGTCGTTCCAAGTGCAAGGTTGCAAATTTGATGCCATTATCCTCAACCATTGGCTTCAATGACAGGCATGTGTCTAATTTCTGCACCTATGCACAAACAGTACACTTATGTAATGTCCTGGGCTAATTTTGATGTGAATTTTTCAGTTTTCTCCCTCGGATAGTTTTCTTGCAATCTGATGTTTATGGTTTTTCTTTGTGTTTGATGTATATGATTATTCAAGTGCCTCAAAGATCTCACCAAATACTGAACTGAACTTGAGATGTAATGCAAGATTAGTTTCAAATGACTGGAATGAAATGCAATATGCTAAATACATGCAAATAATTAGTGACTGCAATGAGACATTATGTCATACATTTCAAGAGCAACTCTCAAACACCAAATTGTATATTAAACTGCAGATATATGATGCAACTGCGTACAATATAATGGGAAACTCCTAAGAATGATTTACCATATGTGCTTACCAATACAACTCAATAGCAGTGATCTGCTTAAAGTATCTACAGACAGCATTTACAATACAAATCTGATGAATAGAAATGCTGCAACTAAAAATGTAATTATTGAAGAATGAACCTGATCCCTGCAAGTGTAGTACTGAATGCTACTGTTGGTTGCTTGTCTCTCAGCTGCCACGAATTCTTCTGGATGAAGCCTTCAGTTCATTCCAGCAACAATAAATTCTACCCAGATATATAATTCCAACTCTTATTAGTCCAAGACGTCAGAAGCCAACCCCTGACATGGGCTCCTTTATCTTCATCGATGATAGCAAGAAATAAATCATAACCCCGAACTACTGTTTGCCGCACAGACTTAGCTCACAAACAAGAAGCTCCTAACACCTTCCATTATCGGCTATCAAATGAAGCGATTGATTTTGTCTTATCCACTAAGGAACACCTTCCGTCAATGAGAAGAATATCGTTCTGATGCCAGATTTGTCTTTGTCAGCTTCCTTGCTTATTCCCGCTGTTTGACTTATCTGAAAACGTATTTATTCTTGTCTTATGCTGCTAAGATGTGCTCTTTCCAAACTCTTAATTAATCGATATGATTGCAATAAAATATAGCCTCCACAAGAAATTCAAAATACCCAGGTGGCGTCCTCAAAAATGTAATTCGATCTCCTCAACGATTTGTCTTTATTTCATTTTGCCTTTATATCAGACGTCTTTGCCAAGTGTGATTCGCAATTATACTCCTTTGTCTTATACGGCACTTAAGAAGGTTCGATAATTTCTTTATGACAATGGCTTGGAACTATTTGACTCTATCTGCTAACATTCAGAGCACCTGAAATGCTACGAACTTCCCACCATACATAATCGACCTCCAATATATTATCCATGATTCGTTTATTCTGGTAATGTCGATGTTGAATATTATACTCGATACTTGCCAGCGTTTGGAGCTGTCTAATCTGAAATGAATAAGCGCTGGAACTGCATATATCAATTTTGTCTTTTCCAGGAGGACAAAATATTAAACAACCTAACTCTTGAATTACCTTTTTAAACAGTGATTAACTTCATCAACAGAAACTGAGATCGATGGCCTTGTAAATTATTTCCTTTGAGATCGAACTCAGCTTAACTCAGAATTCTATAAATAGCAAATTATCTCATCTGCCCCAAATTATCAATTTTCTCAGATTTGGCCAAAGGCCATTAAATCTGACCAATGTGATCTCCAAGCCTGATTGCAACAATACAACAGCTATTGCAATGGTGAATCCTTCAATGAAGCACAAATTGGACCCCTGAAGTGAAGTCCACAATTTAGCAATAATTCAGCTAATATTTCACAACCTCAAAATGGCAAATCAATGGAAGTGATCGTTCCCAAAGATCTCAATAATGGCAGAAACCCTAGGTTGGTTCTTTCTCCAAGCAAACACTCCAAAACATATCAATTCCTAGATGACGAGACAATGGCTGGCCTCAGCTATTTATTCTTTTCCACCAAGAGGTCGGCCCACAATTTAGAAGCTTCCAAAAATAATATAATATTATATTATATTTACACTTTATTATAGTAATATAAAATATAACTCATAAAGTGCAAATATGATAGCTAACACAATATGTTATCCAACATTATGTTTTCCAACACATTATGTTATCAAACAATGTGTTATCCAACATCCAAGAAACATCAAATGAACTCCTAAATCCACAAAGTGAGCCAACCACAACCTAAGTAACTACCATGAAGAAGACCCTCTAACCGAGCTCCTTAGCCTACGAGAGTCAAGAATAGGCTAAACCCTCAAAAAACTAATGTTCATGAAATCAGGGACATTACAACTTATTAGATCCATCAAATGTAGATAATGTTAACTAACCCAAATCTTGTTGATATTCATTTTGTCTTGGTTGGGATCTAGGCTACATTTTTTATCCATTTCTTCCTCTCTTCATATTTATGTAATTTGTGAGACATTACATCTCAAATTTCTTCAGGGAGATTTCTTGATTCTACATAACAAGCAATGATATCAACTTGCATTGAATTTTGTGTTTCTTCAATGGAAAATTCTTCTTCCCATTGAATGAAAGTGGGACGAAGGGGTCTATCCATAGACCCAACCTTGGTTCCTTGTGTGTGTCTTTTATGCTCATTATTGTTACTGTTAAAAGTTTCCCCACTATCTTGATTATTGGAATTTTGTATTATTTATCTTATGTTATATTTGCATCATCATATTTATCATAAGGTCAAATTTTCTATCTATTTTATTTACATAATCATAGTTAGTCATTTTCTCTAACCATTTTTACTTCTATTGTTTCGGAATCCAAAGGGGCTTCAGTCACTTTGTCCTAAGAATTTTGAGTTTTTCTTAGTTCTCTATGATAATATCTGTTGGCTATATCACTTAATTGCATATGAAAATAAACTCACAGGTTGGCAAGATCCAGCTCCAATACCATTTGTAATGTTGCCTTTCAAATTTTCCTTGTTTTCTTTAAATGTGTAATAAACCCTAACTTCAAGCAACAATTAGGTTGCAGAATTAATTAAAAGTATGAAATTAACCTAGAAATTGCAGCTTAACAAATTTTATTAAATATTTAATCTATATCAAGTTTCCCACAATCCATAATAAGTTTATTTTCTCCTCGACGGATTAGATTGGCGTAAAAAAAATTTGTATCAACATTCTTCAGATCACACTGCGGATCCATAAACAATTAGGATGAAAAGAAAAGAGCTCATGAGAAATGTATAGCCAAGAGACCAAGACTATCTTTAATGTCCTCACACCTTTTAAAAAGCAAGGTCAAGAATTTCTTTGAGAGCTTGATCCTTAGCAGCTCTAGCTGGTTAGATTTGAAACACAATTCCCTCCCATGAAGGGTATCTATTAACGATATCAAGTTTCCACAATCCATAATGTTTATTTTCTCTGATTTCTGGATTAGATTGTGTAAAAACTTCAGACAACGCTTCGATCAATAATTGCGATCCATCAATGTGATGAAAATGGTTTCAAGGAACGGACACTTAATTGCCATCCACATCTTTAATAAGTCCCTACACCTTTTTAAAAAAGCAAGGTCTGCAACTTTCTTTGAGAGTTTGATCCTTAGCAGCTCTAGCTGGTTAGATTTGAAACACAATTCCCTCCCATGAAGGGTATCTATTAACGATATCAAGTTTCCACAATCCATACCTCTTTTGAGGTATCTGCTCGCCACATCGGGCAATGGGTGCTAAAAACTTAAGAAAATTAAATTTTTTCAAATCTTTTTATCAATTTTAATTTCATTTATCACATTTATGCCTCTTGGCTCATTGTGCTCTGCAAAATGTGGAAGCACAGGCAAGGCATGTTAAACAATATTTTATTATTTCTATTCCATATGAGCTGCATTCAACCACGTTTGCAGCTAAACACCATAGTTATTACATTTTGCTCTTATTTTGAGGTCAAAATCTTGGATTTCTGAATGACTTGCACACCATTTTCCTGTGTTCAGTGGCAGGTGTGCTGTGTACCTGAACATGAAAAAAAATTGATGTGCATTGTAGTATTTTTGGTGTGCCAAAAGGACAGAACATATTGATATTAGTACAGTTCACATGCCTTACACTGGGTATTCCTACATTTTCATGCATTCTGACTAGCATTCCCATTTTATTATCAAACAGTTCACATGCCTTGCCTATGCTTCCACATTTTGCAAAGCAAACAGTTCACATGCCTTGCCTGTGCTTCTACATTTTCATGCATTCAGCATTCTGTCAAACAGTTCACATGCCTTGCCTGTGCTTCCACATTTTGATTTTGCATATCTTGCAATATTGCAATTCATGAGACCACATTTCTTTCTAAATTTTAGACTTTTACTTTTAGTTTATAGGTCTGATTTTTAAATTATTTTTTTTACATCATAGGTCTGATTATTTTTTATTTTTTAACATTGTTTTTGCATCATCATCATCATAATGAGTTCACACAACAGAAGTGATGATGAACCAAACATTCAAAGTACAAATGATTCATCAGATGATCCTGACTTTCAAATAGGAGGGGAGGCCGAGGGTGAAGTTCAACCACAAGTACAACATGGCTCAGCCTCAAATACTCAAACTACCACAAGTTCCATTGGTAGTAAAGATAATAGCTGCCCTTCAGAACTCCTTCAAGAATGGGCCAAGGGCCCCTTTGATCCAAAAAAACCTTTAAAACAATTTGCATCCAAGGTAGCAGCAAAGCCTGGGGCAACTGGGGGCACTAGATTATGGAAGTGTCACATGTGTGAGCTTACATGGTTTGGCAGCATTACAAGAACTAATGCACATTTTCTTCTTGTTCAAGGCAAAGGTGTAGATGTATGCAAAGTTGTGGCAAGTAATTTGAAGTACAGGGCTGAAATTTTAAAATTATGGGGTTGTAATGAGGATGAAGTGCCTACATCTGCTACATTGCAACATAAGAGTATGGGTGATCAGATTTCAGCAGTGTCTACTTCTACTTTGCAGAGTCAAAGGCCACCAAATCCGTTCAGTTCAAGTGCAGCAGAGCCTAGGGGGAAACGTAAGATGGCATCTTCACAACCTTTAGCAAATTTATTCAATGTGTAGGAAAAGGATGAGGCAGATGATGCCATTGGAAAATTCTTCTTTGCCAATGGCATTCCATTCCACGTGGCTCGCTCTCCTTATTATAAGGAAGTTGTGTCAAAAATAATAAGGGCAGGACAATCATATGTGCCACTAGGGGAGAATAAATTGAGCACAACAATCTTGGATCAAAACTATTCCAAGATTAATATTTTGATGGAGAAGATGAAGAGAACCTGGGTCACAAGCGGATGCAGCATAGTCATGGATGGGTGGACGGACATTAGGCATCGTCCACTCATCAATATCATTGTCACATCTGTAGCGGGCCCTTATTTCCTTAGGGCTATTGATTGTTCAGGGCATAGCAAGGATGCCCATTATCAGTTTCAGATCCTCAAGGATGCTGTAGAGGAGGTTGGGCCACAAAATGTGGTGCAGGTAGTGACAGATGCGGCCCATGTGTGCAGAGCTGCAGGGAGGTTGATTGAGGCAACCTATAGACATATTTTCTGGACTCCTTGTTGTGTGCATGCTATGAATAATGCACTTAAGGACATGGGTAAAATCAGCTGGATCAAATCTATTGTCAGTGATGCTAGAGATGTGCAGATGTTTATCTGCAACCATCATCATTCACATGCACTTTTCAGGTCCTTCTCCAAGAAGGAATTCCTGAAGCCTGTAGAGACTCAGTATGCATCATACTTTATTCTCTTGGAGAGGATGCTTGAGTTGCAAGAGCCATTGCAACTAATGGTAATGACAGCAGAATGGAACAGATGGCCTGAGTCGAAGACACAGCAGGGATTGAGGGTTAAGGAGGTGGTGAAGAATGATGTTTTTTGGGCTGATGCCAAATATATTGTCTCCATCATTGAGCCTGTCTTCAAAGTTATTAGATTTGGGGATTCTAATGCACCTTCCCTTGGAGAGGTATACGAGTGCATTGATTCCATGCTTGATCAAATGAAGGCTAAAGTGCAAGAGAAGGATATCCTACATGCCCAAAATGGAGGAAACAATTGCAAATACGAGCCTATAAATACTTGCCCAGCCATCCATTGAAAGATATCCTTGTGCAATTTATCTTTGGCGAATTTGAGAGCTATCTTATTTAGTTTCTAGCTGCTGTGAGTTTGCTATTGCTGCATTTCATCATATTACTGAGAGTGTGAGAACTAGAAGCCTTTAACAGCTGCAAATAATAGATTGTGCTAAAATACCTTTTAGGAAGAGTGAAATAGCAATTTCTATTAGAGAAGTGTTATTTAGGAAGAGTGTTTTGGAAAGAGTTGTCTATATTGAAAGAGAGATAATTTGCAAACTGCCATCTTCAGTTGGGAATTCTGGAAGTTGTTGACAGAACAGTGCTAGGAGAGAAGCTTAATATAACAGGCATGTTATCTAATTAGTAATTTTTGCTTGAATGCTATTCACTTATATTCTTGAGTTTGCTTGTTGCAATTAGCATGTTATATGCATATAGTTCATAGCAAGTTAATATTGTTTTGATGAGCTTTCATAAAGAATAAATGCGTGAGGGATTTCATTGTAATTGAAGGGCAAATGAATGAGGGAAACCAATGCAATTAAGGGTAAATGCTTGGGAAATCAATATATTTTAATGATAGATTAAAAGGAGGACTTATGGATAAAAGGGTTTTAAGAAGAGAATCAATTGTTTAGGAAGTTTAAAGATAGCTTAACTTAATATGCATTATGCTATGAAGGATTTTTATGTGCATTTGCTTGACTTTACAATTTTGTATGATCTTCGTATATGGAGAATACGTAGAGTAATTAATATCTACTAGGAACGAAATGATGTCAAACCAAGTATGATCCTTAGCTTATGTTATTAGGTTAACTCTGACAAGCTTTATGTTGATGATTAAAAGCAGCTTCAATCGTATTTCTTCCAACTTCTCCTTTACTTCATTTGATAAATTAAATAATAGCTAAGAGGCTATTTAATTTATATGTATCAAGAGGCACGAGCTTATGATTATTGAAGAGTCATCATTTAATGAAGAGTTAATGAGGCCAACCTCATTCCCTTAGGCACGATTCTTTATGAAGAGACTTTATTTTATTGGTGGCCGACTCCTTGATTATCAAATGTTATATTACTTATCAAGGCCGACTTGCTACTTGAAGAGTCACGTCTCTTCTCCACACATGTATATATACTTGTTGAGTTTCATTCATTCTTCATGCAATTCAGTTCGATCACATTCAGTCTGAGTTCTTCAAGTGCGAATTCATCATAAGAGCAGTGCGAGTTTGTGTAAAGAGCAGATTGTGATCTGAGTAAAAGGCAGAGATAACTATTGGCAGTTTGTATCACCCAGTTCTGTTCTTGCATCAGAATTGTGATGCTATGTATTGGCCTTCTTATCGGCCTATTGTAAAGGAGTTTCTCATTGAGATTCAATAATATAAGAGATATTATTGGCTGGGTTTTTCTCCCTCAAGAGGAGGGTTTTCCCAGGGTATCTACTCTCTTGTGTCAATTTTTGAATTAATTTTTGTGCAATTAAATCTGAACATTAAATTTAACATGGTATCAGAGTGGGTTTGGGTGAGGATCCGATCAGATTTCATTGATTATTCAGAAGCAGCAAATCATCTACAGAAGGATATAGATTGCAAGAGGCAGGTTTTATTGAGCCGAGCCCAATAGGAGTTCAATGGCTTTTGTCTATCCATTCTTAGTGCGAACTTCTCTTCCTGAATACAGCTCGCGATCTCAGAGCCTTGTGATTACTTAACCTGCTGTCAGGAGATCTCATTGGCGTCATCATTTCATGTAATCGATTTGCAAGGAGTTATCAAGTATATCGCTGAATATTGAGAATATCGAGTATGTTGATACAGTGAAGGAATGAACCTATATTGTTCTTGGCCTTCTATCTGTTTCACATCTTCTAAGCTCAAATATTATTTTGTTAGCACCAGATCATCTTGTTGTCCCTGGATACATTTCTGGCATTAAGGAAAATTTACCTTGACACGTGACTGCTAAGGGCGATGATCTGTTGCTCTGTGTGTCATTGGAAGGTTGATGTAATCCTGAGAAATTGGTGTGGTCATACTAGGTCTCAACCTTGAGACTTCTAGAATGAAGAGTTTATGAAGTCTATCTCTGACCTTAAGTGCAAGATCAGTAATGATCTTTTGATGGACTGCAAGGAATTCAAATCTAGCAAGAGATAAGTATTTGTTTCTTTGTTGTTGTTTATATTTTTATTTTTTTTATGAAACTCAGTCTGCTAAGCCTGTGTAGATTTGATAAAGGTTATAAGTGATGACCTTATTTATCTCTAACACTCTGGGTGATGCTAGTAAGCATGTTGCATAATCTGGTGGATTGCAGCTGGAAATGAAGTGCACTGTAAACGGTCATAGGCCATGTTCAAATTAACCTTGCTAGGGGCCTGTGTTCAAACCGTGAAGGTTGTGGACAAATCTGAGTACAAGAGCAGTGTATCTTACTGTGATCACTAACTGCATCCATCAGAATATTTAGAGATAAGTATTCCTTGTTTGTTGAGTTATATCATTTAGTTGGATCTTGTAATTAGTAAAGAGAGATAGTGGTTTCTCTTGGATTGTGTTCCTAGCATAAGACCCTTCGAAGATTTCATTTATTGCAATTTATTTCATGAAGATTTCTGAAATAAAAGGAGAATTGAAATTTCGATGGTGATTAGTTGGTCACATCGATATCATTCTCTAATGCCTGCACTGGGATAGAGCCTTGAACTCTTGAAGAGAGTTGGTTCTACATGCTAATTGCATAATGCATTCAAGAAATCTATAGTTGTTTAGATTGTCTTTTGTTGTGCTGAGCTTAGCACTCTCGAGAGGAGCAAAAGATGAAAGAAAGAGTTATATCAAAATTCAATAAAGATAAGTTTCCTTATTCCTTCATTTTGATTCTTTGATATATTTCTTTAATAGGTTGATTTACTTATTCATGTTTCAATTCTTATGTATTCATGCTATAACTTGAGATAGTAAACTTTGTATGATTCTAGCCTTGATATTTCTTTGGATAGTTATAAACAGTTAGTAATCTCTCTCTAAAAATGCTTCCAGACAAATCTAAGTTATGTATGCTGTGAGATTACTTAGTGATGAAAAAACTTGGTGCTATCTTATATGGAAGTCATGTCGACTAAAGAAAATGATCAAGCATGAAGTCACCACTCTGCGCCATGAGATTGAGTTGCGCCTCAGGGAGTCTCACATCCGTAAGTCTTCATTGCAATCTTTGAAGCAAGGATCAAGAGGGAGTTTTGTAACTCACTAAGAAGAAGTGAAGATTGTTGTATTGCAAGGCTAGGTGCTAAACCCTTAGAGGATCCCTTCAGCTACTGAGATTAGAATTTCTCAAGACTGTCTTTTGAATTTGTCATTCGTAGCCCCGCAAACCTATTCAGAATAGTGTGATCTGGAATGAGGTCGAGGAGGACTATCTTGAACTCTCTACAGTACCAGAAGTGTGTGCTGGAAAACATTTGTCTAAGTCAAGTGTTGCAGGCGATCTTGGACGAAGAGGTCAAAAGGTTGATACAAGTGCTTGAAGATTCAGAGGGAGCCTACTGAACCTAAAGAAGATGGTAATCTAGTTGATCTTGGTTCTTTATGTTGATGATTTGATTCTTACTGGAGAAGATTACCTTATTCTCAAGTGTAAGAAGGAGTTGGCCTCTGAATTTGAGATGAAGGACCTTGGGCTCATGCATTACTTCCTTGGCTTAGAAGTCTGGCAGAAATCAGATGAGATGATTTTAAGTCAAGGGAAATACACCATTGATCTACTAAGAGGTTTGGTATGATGGATTGCAAATCCATGTCTACACCTATGGAGACCAACCTACATAAATTAAAGGAGGCTGCAGCTAATTCAAACTTAAAGATCCCACTATGTACTGCATTACCTGATTGGGTCCCTGATGTATCTAGTGCTAACACTAGACCAGATATCCGGTTATGTCAGGAGCAATTAGTCTGGCCTCATGTGTGAGCCTATGCATACATCTTGTTGCATGTAATGTCCCCTTCTCAAACCTAACATTTCCAGTGACCGTTGGCCTTTCTTTGGGAACCCGAAGGCTAGTCGGAAGTTAAATTAGGGTTTCCTATTTTTGAGGAGGTCATTGCTCAGAGATGATGGATTCAATGGCGGATTCTTTCTGGGTTTTCAGAGAGCTTCACAGGGGTATGTTCATCTCGGCATTCAGAGCATTTTCGGGAATTTACTATTTTTAGTAAATTCTATTTTTGGCAGTAAACAGGATGGTCTCAGGCAGTTGACCTTCCCCTTCAGTTGACTCAAGTGGCGTATTCAGTTTCGGGCTTCAGAATGCAGTTTTGGGAAGTTGAGCTCATTTCACTTAAAAATAACATTATAATTTAAATGTTATTTTATCACCTTGGCCTAGTCGAATGACTTAATGTTATTTTAAAAGGTGGACTCAAAGGGTGGCGCCATCATTAAGGACATATTTAATATTTAATGAATTCTCCAAAGTCAAAGCAAGTTAATTTGGGGCGCATTTATCAAGGTGATGATTTAATTAAAATATGAATATTGAGCTAAAAGGGAAAAGGACGCCATATTGAAGAAAGAGCTAGGGTTTGAACATTGAGTTGGATTTTAGGGTTTCGTGAAGTCAAACGAAACTTATAAAAAGGGAAGCTTGTGCATCATTTCTTTATCTTTGGTCGAATATACTGTTATGCTGCCGGATTGGCTTTGGAAACTGCTTCGAGGAATGAAGGCCTCCTAGCTCGGGCATCGCTTCGTGTTTGCAAGACAACATCTAGTGGTGAATCATTGTATTGTGAGTTGCATTTAGTTTGTGTTTTGTTCTCAGCTCATTGCATAGTTAGATTCGAATTGGCATTTAGTAGTTTCAGCAAATTGCATTGTTCTAGACAGCAGATTTATGTTTTTGGTCATAACTTGAAAAAAACAAAAATAGTTCTTCTGGGTATCTTCTCATTCTCTTTGTTTGTCAAGGGCGAACATTTTCTCAAGTTTATAGATTTTTTAGAGCTTGCATTAATTTTTAAAGGAAAGTCGCCCCTTTCAGCTGGGCCGTACCATTTAATTGCATTGGGATTCATGTATTAATTGTTAGTTGCAATTTGGGTCTGCTTTTGGGTGTTAGCTTGGGCGCCATCATAAGTAGAGTGTTGTGCATCAGAAATTATGTCATTTGAGCAAGCTATTAGTAAGATATGAACAAATAAGCACTTCTAGAGATTGCTGTTTATTCCTTTAACATCAGATTGTAACAGAAACAGAATTATTGTATTGCTCCATTGAAGGTATTACTGTTCAGGACATTCCTATCCGAGTTGAGGGTAGCTCTCTATGTTGTAATGCTAATCATTCAGATTCATGAGACATTGGCAGGCGAGTGATTCTTATTTGTAAAACTGACAGTAGTACTGGCAGTCATTCACATTATTGCTCAGTCTGATTTGTAACGCTCTTTTCATTGAAGTTGTCTGTAATAGATAAATCTCCGCCCTATGGTAGCTACTCTCCCACTCTGGGTTAGCAAGCACATTCTGGGTGTCGAGTAGTTTCATCTTTCAGCATTTCTTTCTAGCATTGCTTTTTGTAATCACTCCGTCATATGGTCGCCCCTCACTCCGCATTGGATTGGGTAGCACATACTTGACGTTGAGTTCCCTTTCCAGCATTTAGAGTAGAAGATCCTCTGACCAATGCTCGCCATCATCGGCGCCATACTGGTTAGAGTTACAGCATAAGCAGTTGTTTTAGATCCTCTGACCAATGCTCGCCATCATCGGCGCCATTCTGGTTAGAGTTGCTTTTGCACGTTTTGGTTTATCCTCTAACCTTAACGGGTGTAATGTTGTAATTTGAAAATTGTAAAAATCAAAAAAAAAAAATTGGCTCGGAATATTTCAGTGGTATTAGAGCCACGCATCCTGCCATCCTGTGAAATCAGCTTCATATGAGTGACAGAGAACAGAGGTATTTGGCAAGAGTATACAAGAGGGATACCGTTCAGACACAGTGGTATCAAGCCCCAGAAGGGCAAATAGCTTCAGAGATTTTGAGGGCTAATTGGGAGCCTTCACAAGAAACGGAAATGGGGGATAATGAAAGAAATGAAAGGATTCTTGGTAGCGGTGAAAGAAGTTCTGGCAACAGAGGTGACAGTGGGAAAGGTATAGACAACTCAGCCAATCTAGGTCAAGGACTTGATAAGAAGATGGATGCCTTGTTGGATATGTTTTCTCTCATGTTGGGAAAATTGGGTCCCAATATTCCACAACACAATACAGGGCATGCCGGTGAGCACAGTGCTTCCAACCAGCACAATGGTCATGTTGCCCAACCTTCAGTGAGCAGCACTTACATTTCTGGTAGACCATTCAAACCCACGTTTGTGGCACCAGCTAACCCACATCCTGATCCCGAAGAAAATGCTTCATCTTTGGAGAGGTTGAGGATAGGCCGTACGGAGTATGACACCCTTCCTGATGAGGTCAAACTTGACATGTCCTTTAATGATTACATGGAGTATAGAAGGAAGGATAAAGGCCAAGGGAGAAATTATGACCAACGAAGAACTCCAGCACAAGGAGACTTGTATCAAGCTATCAACAAGGTTACGCTTACCCACTTCGATGGAAGTGATAATAATTCTGCTCGAGCTTGGATACAGAAGCTAGACAATTATTTGGCTCTTAGGCCAATGGCTGAAGAAGAAGCGATTAGATTCGCTACGCTACACCTAGATGGGGTGGCGCATGAGTGGTGGTACCATGGCCTAGTCACCTTAGGTCATGGGTCTATCACTAGCTACGATGAGTTCACCAATAGACTCATTGAGAGGTTCGAGAAGAAGGACCCAGAAGTGCATTTTAGGGAGTTGGCACAGTTGAGGCAGTATGGCACTGTTGATGCCTACATAGCTGAGTTTCAAAGACTTTCAGTTATGGTCACTGGAATCATGGAGAGAAGATTAGTGATCCTATTCAGCGAAGGATTGATGGAGCCACTCAAGGGTTGGATCAAAGCTTTTGATCCACCGTCCTTACAAGAAGCAATGAAGAAAGCTAGAAACATGGAGTGGGCTGCTCCCAAAGCAAAGTTCCATTCCAAACCAACATTTCACAAGGGGGATAGAGGGAAAAAGTTTCATCAAAAGCCTCACCATAAGGAGTTTAAACCGCAGAAACCTCATGGCACAAGATTGGATCCAGATACTATCAATGAACTCCGAAGAAAGGGGTTATGTTTCCGTTGTTGGGAAAAATGGTCCCAAGATCATGTGTGCCCAAAGGGTGCTAAAATCCATCAAATTGAGTTCTATACAGCTGAAGAAAGCAATTCTGATTTTTTTGATCAACAAGCTGATTTTGAGGACAGCGATGAAGAAAAAACTCCAGAAGAGTCTGAAAGTGAAAAAGAAAGTGGTGGTACATTGGCTCAACTTTCGAGCTTCCAAAAGAATGAGTCTTTCAAAATTCGTGGGATGATCAAAGGGCAGCGTATTGTTGCTTTAATTGACACTGGAGCAACACATAACTTCATAGACGAAGTTGTGGTGGCAAAGAAAGGGTTGCAGACAGAAGACTTTGAAGGTTTCAGAGTTATGGTTGCTGATGGATTTCACATCTCATGCACCAAGAGGATTCCCAACATGTCAATGCAATTGGGCAATTACGAAGTCAAGAATGACTTCTATGTGGTTAATATTGGAGATACAGATGTTGTCCTTGGCATTCAATGGCTACGATCTCTTGGAGAGATCTCTTTAAATCTGCAAACCATGGAACTCAAATTTCAATCCGATGGAAAGAAGGTGGTGTTGAGAGGAATGTCAAATGGTGGCCCTCGGATTGTATCATTCAAGAGGATGGCAAGGTTGATACGTCATGACCAAGTGGAGTGGGCTGCGGAGTGCATGATTCTTCCAACTAGTCCAGCTGAAACGAAAATAGAGCATCCTCCAGATATCCAGTCTTTACTCACCAAGAAGAGTAAAGTGTTTGCTGATTTACCTCCTGGACCCCCTCCTGATCGAGGTTCAGAACACATCATAGAGCTCAAGGAAGGGGCTAAACCGGTGATCACAACTCCATATCGGTATCCGAAGAGGCAAAAGGATGAGATCGAGAAGAATATTCGAGAACTTTTGGAGATGGGTTTCATACGCCCAAGCAAGAGCCCCTTTGCATCTGCAGTGGTTCTT
>VDFB02106556.1:0-12476 GCA_007258455.2 Sequoia sempervirens | reverse complement strand
GTTTCAATTTGTATTTGGCACACAATGCATGGGTATCTATTTATATATATATATATATATAGGTATACATATATATATATATATATATGTGTATGTATGTATGTGCAGTCATTTTGTATATGCATACATATATATATATATATATGTGTGTGTGTGTGTGTGTGTGTGTGTGTGAAGAAATTCATGTTCAGCTGTGTAAAATTCGAAGTAAGAAATTCTGGTTTTCAAATCTGTGCAACGAATTTACTGGCCGTGCACACATAACAGGGTATTTTACATAGTTTCCTTACTGGCATTGAGCGACCAAAAGGGGGCTCAGGAAAGCCCTTGCCCCTCCCATGGGGAGGGGGCGGGCTGTGAGGGCTCATGCCCTCCACAGGCCACGGCCTGTGGAGGGCGCGAGCCTCCACAGTCCACGACCTTCCCATGGGGAGGGCAGGGGAAATTAATTCCCACAGCAATTTCAAAACTCAAGAAAAAGAAAGGCATTCGCCCAGTATAAACTGCATTCGCATTTATCTCAAGCCATTTTGGTTTTTATTAAGATGACAGAATTTTTAAACAAACAGATATGGAGACATGTAATTACACTTTGAGAATAATGCAGACTTGCCACAGAACGAAAACCCTAATTCTGAGGAAGGAATGGGTATTCTATAATTTCTACACAGAATAATAAGCTATTACCCAGATTTCAAAATGAAATTGGAAAGAATTCTCAGTTGTTTGTACTCTAAAACAGGGAATAATTCAATTCCTTACTGCAGTTTTTAAAATAAAGTTAAAAGAAGGCATAATGAAGAGAACCTGGTAAAATTTGGTTCTATTTGCAGATGTTCAACAGTACCTCCTTTCTTTCCTCTGTTCCAAAGCTCTGCGATGTATTCAATCAAAGTCTTTTCCTCTTTCTTAAAGCCTCCTCCTCTTTTTCGAGGATCATGCATAAAATTTCTAGTTGACAGCAGTTTGCAAGGATTGCCACATGCCTAGCAATTTGTTGGTTTTGAGACAGAATTTTCCAGAGCCCAATGCTCTCTCGGGCTGTTCATTCTTAATTCTTTTGAAAAAAATATCACCATATATCCCAAAACAGAATTATTTATATCCCTTTTATGCAATTTTTGGGAAATTCATTTATGCAAAACAGATTTATATTATGTTTATTCTTTTATTTAATTTGTTTTTATTTTTAAATACATTTCTTTTAACAAAAATAGATTTAACCTTTTGTTGCTCAAATATATATAATGAGAAATAAGGAAATAGAATAAGCCATATTATTTCATGATTTAATTTAACCATATTTCAAATTCGCTATGCTAATCATTTCACGCAATCACATTGTAAAAACGAACATGACCTAATGCAGCTACATGATGTAAGTGGTGTGTGCATAACCGAGAGTTTCTCCTCCTCTACCCTATCGAGAAGCTAACCTCCTTTTCCTCAATCACACTCTTGGCCTTCGATCTCCTTGGCCTTCGATCACCTGCCACTCAGATGCACTCAGGCGTGCAAAACAAAAGAGTATTAGTAACCATTGTGGAAACAATAATTAACTCATCATTTATATGAATGCATTCATAATTCTTAAAAGAAAACAATTATATTAAAGCATTGCTCTTAACACATATCACACTTCATATATTAAATCTCATAAGGTCATGGTCAAACATTATCTAAATAAGTCATGGTCAAACTAAGTCAATGGTCAAAATAAGTCATGATCAAAATAAGTCAATGGTCAAAATAAGTCATGATCAAAATATGTCAATGGTCAAAATAAGTCAATGTATGAGACATGACAGACTCCTAGACCTTTCCTTTTATTCAATAGTGAAACAAGAATCTTGGAGTCATATCACAAATAACCCTTCTCCAACCCTTCCAATATAAGCAATTACAAGGGTTTTCAAAATCACCCAAGATTCCATGAAATTGTTCAAATGAAAATACTTATGAATATAGAATATGAACTTAACTGATCCTTTACAATCCCTGCCAACACCCTTGATACTAGCTATACTAGGATTACCCCTTAAATAACCATCAATGTTAATTTTAAGAGACTCACTAGGAGGGGGCTACCAATTCCCAAATCTATTAACCTTCATAGAAACTTGAATCCTAGTTTTTGATCCAACTAGCAAGGAAGCAAAGAGAGACAAATCTAAATGCTTGAACAAATGAATATTAAAAGAGGAAAGAGATTCCTCTGGAGTGAGTTTGTCTTTGAAAATCTCCTTAATCATTCTTTTTATTTTAAAACATATTTTGTAGACCCTACTATGGCAATCTTAAAAGATATGACAATTGAAATCACTCCAATGAATCCGCCAAAGAATAAAAGAGGGACCAATGTGCCAAGAAGTTTGAAGGAAGCAAAGGTAGGAGGATGACTCAAGCTTGGCATAAGGCTTTTTAATATCAAGAGTAGACACACATTTTGCAAGCGAGAGGAGCTTCGTGAGATAAAGGTAAGTAGGCCCTAAAATTTTTAGAACTCTCAAAGGAAAAGGCACTAGCAATCCTACATTTTAGTTGAGTTCATTTAGAAACTATTGCATTGCTCTTTATCACCACTACAATGCCTAGTGTAGGGCAATTGTGCCACTAGCACAATTGCAATACCTAGATCCAAAAATTTATTTACTCAAACCTAGATTTTTACTAGAAATAGTTATATCCCTTAGTTCATTTCCAACATCAAAATATTCATTTTCCAAGTTTAGATACATTCTATTTTCACATTTCTTTTTTGTAGTATCTCAATTTGTACTTTACATTTCCTATGTTTCGTGTTCACTAAATTGAATTAAATTACAAGTTTATTTACACATTTTCTATTTATCATATGAATTATATTTAATAAGTATAGAGAAAGAAATTTAGTTAGTTACTAGGCTAGAAACACTTACAGGGTACCAAAACACATATTTCATGACCAAACCCATGGTTATTGATTTAACAATTTGGAATGATGATCAACTATACTAGGTAGTCATACAACATGCTCTAAAATGCTTATGTCAATGGTCTTATAATTATATAGTGTATAATGAAGTTTTTCATGTAAAATCTTAGATGTATACTTTAGATAATCAAAATGAACTCTAAGAGAGTATGTCCTTTTCTACAACATTGCACCATACAATTCAAATATTTTTGCACTTTAGTTGGCACATAACAATTAAAAGGAGGGAAACATCTAGGACTTGGAATTTAAAATTAAATTTTGTAATAAATAAAACCATTTCCACAAATTGTAGAACTAAACTAGCCTAATTGCATTATTACTGATAGATTGATAAATTAAAAATCAACTTTAAACTCTAAAACAAATATAAACAAAATTAAACTAGACTTAAATTATTTATTAACTTCCATATAAAAACACATCATTTTATATTCTAATCTTTAAAAAAAAAAAACTAATCAAAATAAATTTTATAAAAATACTATACATTTTATAATTTCGTAAACCAATTTTAACCTTACACATAAACATTGATAGATATTATTACTAGTACTAACCTTAAAAACCCATCTTAACACTCATGTTCCTACCCTACCAATTCGCATTTCACATGTCAATATCCTTTAACACTAATAATATTATATTCTACAACTTAAAAATTGTATTCCACGCAAGCCATTCAACAAATATATATTTATAGTTGAACCAATCTTCCTCCGACGGTCATATCATATAATTAGAATGAATACATGAATAAAACAGATAAACTTGAAGATTATTCTCTTCAACAATGATAGAATATTCATAATACGTTATTATTAAAACTATGGTACTTCAATATGACGATTTGTACTACATGAAATAAGTACACGTATATTCAAAGTGATCTGTACTGCATCATCTTCAGCTTCCACAGTGGGATTTAGCTGTACTATTCATAATTGGTACTACCAATCTAATAAGAGAGAAGCTCAGATCTTCAACAGAACTGTGAATAATTTTGTGATCTCCAACAGATAGATCTGGTGATCTCTTGATCTGGAGAAGAGTAAAAGTTCAAGAAGAACTGTGGAATGGAGGAGGTTTAAGGATTGTATGAATGTAATGGCGGCCGAGAAGAGATAGTGCATGGAAATCTTTTGTTTGACATTCTCATGCACTGCCTCTTCCCTGGCTGCAATCACATCCATATATTTGGATCAGATACTGGTTTTTTCTCATCTTTTGATTACAGTATGTAATCTTGAATTCCCTAATTATGAACAGGTATTACTAGGAAAGTTATTTTGGATTATTATCTCTTAGACAATTATCCATTATTTTTTTATCTTATGGAGGGGGCTTTTTAAGTTCTTCAGTTGAAATGTTATTGAAAAAACTAAGATTTTTTTTAACAGTCAAATTGTTTTGGAGATTTTATTTCAGTCTACGGTATTGAATAGTTAATAGTTTATAGATATTGAATGTGAGTTTTTCTATAATATTTTTTGGATTTTAACTGTTAAATTTTAATCATCAATTTTTGGATCATATTCTGAGATCATAAAATGTGATGCAAAATATTGATAATACAAATTATTACACAAAAACGTTCATATTTAAATTAACAGTATCTAGAGGAGAGGACTGCAGTTGAACACCGGACTTCATGTTAATTTATGTAGCTTGGACAGGTGTCTCCATTGTCTAGAAGTGTCATTTAATTATTTAATTATTTTCTAGAAACCTCCAGAAAAGGGCTGAGTTGTCTAGATAATTATGTAATTAAATAAATTGATTCTCCTAGAGACTTCTAGAATCCAGTTAGTTAGGGTTTTTAGAGTCTATTTAATCTTAGCCATTGATTGAGATTAAATCATGGCCATTGGTTTTCCAATGAAAAAAGTATAAAAGGGGATCAATGGGCAATTGAGAACACAACAAAGTAGACTTGGTAAAGGATAGCAAAGTGAATTTGGTGCTGAGAGCAAATAGTCTTGGCAAGTTGTTAGCAAGCAGTTGATAGCGTGCTTGGGGATAGGGGCAAATGTGTGAATTTCACAGGAGAAATTGAGGGAAGAATTTCCTCGAGAAGAATATTGCCTCTGAGCTCGGCCAAAGAAGAGGCAAGCAGCTTTTGTATTCCTTAATTTGCTGAAGTTTAATATAATTCCTCATCTGCAGTAGTGGTTTTCCCTTCGGGGTTTTTCCACGGACAATTTGTCCAAAAATATTGTGTTCATTATTGTGAATGTTTTCTTATCTATTTCTGTGAGTTTTATTGGTGAAGTTGCAGTTGTGTTATTTTTCGATATTTGCTGAGAATTAATTTTCCAGAGTCAAATAATCTATGTATTAGATAGGAGATTAATAATCAGTAACTGCAATAGAATTTTCACATGGTATCAGAGCTGATCTGAGGGCAGATAAGGCTTAACAAAGGAAGGAAAGATCCTGCCTCTTCAGAATTATTATTATTTGTTTTCTTTTATCTTTTGAGATGGCCTCAACAGGTTTAAGAGATCAGGACAGATTGGATGGAGCCTCAAATTTTGGTGTCTGGAAAGCCAGAATTTCTTTGTTGCTGGAAGAGAATGGGATCAAGGAATATGTGACCAGTGTTGTACCTGTACCTACAGATCCAGCACAGCTCTTAGCATATAAGAAGGAAGATGCTAAGGCGAGGAGGATGATTCTTGATGGTGTCAAGGATCATATTGTTCCACATGTCGCAGAGTTAGATACAGCGAAGAAGATGTGGGATGCCATTCTGAATCTGTACCAGAATGCTACCACTAACCGGAAGCTAATTCTCAGAGAAAAGTTGAGGACTACTCGGATGAACAAGGGAGAGGACGTGACAAGTTACCTCACCAGACTCAGACTTGTCAAGGATGAGTTGGCTGCTGTTGGAGATAATCTAGGTGATGACGAGCTAGTGTGGATAGCCCTAAATGGGTTCACTAAGCAGTGGGATGTCTTTGTTCAAGTTATTAATGGACGAGACACCTTGCCGAGTTGGGATCGACTTTGGAGTGACTTCACTCAGGAGGAGCTTAGACTAAGTCTTGTCAGTAGGACCAGTAGCAAGAGTCTGCAAAGTGAGGCGGAACAGGAGAACGTTGCCCTTGCAGGAAAAGGGAAAGCAAAGAAGGGGTCTAGTAAAGGATCAAATCCACAAGGTGAGAAGAAGGACTTATCTAAAGTCAAGTGTTATGGCTGTCACGAGTTTGGCCACTATGTCAGCGATTGCCCGCAAAGGAAGAAAGGCAAGAAGCAGACAGCAGCTTCAGCAAGTGCAGATGAGCTCTCTAGTAGAATGGAGGATGAGTTCGCTCTCATAGCTTGTATGGCTAGCTCAACCTCATAGGGTGTTTGGTATATAGATAGTGGGGCGTCATTTCATATGACAGGAGTTAGAGAGTACTTCTCCAGCTATAAGGAGGAGGACATCAGAATGCAGATTTCTATGGGGAACATGTCCAAGCTCAATCCAGTTGGGAAAGGGACTGTTCTATTTCAGAGGGAGAATGGTAAGCGGATTCCCATTCATAATGTGTTGCATGTGCCAGGCTTAGGTATGAATTTGATTTCCATATCTGTCCTTCAGGATAAAGGTTACAATGTACTCTTTAGAGGGGCAAGTGTGTTAATTAAGCACAAGGATTGGAAATCACCCATAGCTATTGGAGTTAGGAGCAGCCGGCTTTATAGGTTGCAGTTTGATACTCATAAGGCACCGATGAGCAACAGTAATTCTAGAGATCAAGGAGATGGAGCACTTAAACTGCTTCGTGAGACAGTGACAGGTGTTCCTGAGGTGAGCACAGAGCATGATGATGTATGTAAGGGATGTGTGTTGGGGAAGTTTGCGAAAGCAACTTTTCCAAGGAGTGACACTAGATCCAAGGGTGTTCTTGATCTAGTACATTCAGACATATGTGGACCAATGTCGACGAAGTCTCTCAGAGGATATGAGTACTTTGTTACTTTTATTGATGATTTCTCCAGGAAGACCTGGATATACTTCTTGAAGACCAAGGATGAGGTTTTCAGTCGCCTCCAAGAGTTCAAAGCTCTTGTGGAGAATCTCGGTTGTGGAGTGAAGATAAAGGTTCTTCTACGTGACAATGGAGGCTGGTACAGTTGAAAAGAGAGTTCCGTGGAGTTTTGTACTGTGGAAGGAATCAAGAGAGAGTGGACTGTTCCTTACAACCCACAGCAGAATGGGGTTGCTGAGAGGAAGAATCGGTCTATATCAGAGGTGGCAAGGGCTATGTTGTATGACCAGGATATGCCACGTTACTTATGGGCAGAGGCATGCAGTACAGCAGTGTACATACAAAACAGGGTTCCACATAAGGTATTAGGCAAGATGACACCAGAGGAGGCGTTCTCAGGGAAGAAGCTAGATGTTAGCCACTTCAGGATATTTGGGAGTTTGGCGTATTGTCACATTCCAGGTGCGACACGTTCCAAGTTAGATCAAACTGCAGAAAGAGGGTACTTTGTGGGGTACAGTGAAACCTCAAAGGCATATCAGATATTTATTCCAGGGACCAGGAGGACTATAGTTAGGCGTGATGTCAAGTTCATGGAGGATAAGGCATTTAGGAGGTCCAGAGATTTTCCAGCAGATGATCAGAGTGAGCAGTTAGTGGAAGCTCCAAGGATCGTTCAACCAGATCAAGGACAGCGAAGCTCGAGTACAGTTACTAGTACATGCACAAGCTCAGGTGCTGAGAATGCGCAGAGTATGGAGCAGCAGATGCAGCAGATCCAAGAGATGCATCAGGGTGATATGGAGGTTGATACTTCATCCTCTATAGTTGGTAGCAAGAACCAACAGTCACAAAGGGATACTCAGGAGTTTGTGGGAGCTCCTAGGATGAGTAGTAGACAGCGGAGACAACCAAACGTGCATGATGACTTCATATGGCAATAAATAGTCACCTGGTAGATAGTGAGCCTCTAGCTATCGTGAGGTCGCGACAAAGCCAGCTAGCGTGGCAAGATGCAAATGGTTGAGAGTATAATTCTTACCAGTGCGAATCCATGTGGAGGTTGTGCCTAGACCAAACAGAGCAGGGGCGTTGGTTGGATCATCACTCGGATCTATAAGATCGTATGCAATGCGCGTGATGGTAGGTGATCGAGAAAATACACAAAGAAAACATGTGTTGCGGTATTTAGGTGGGTACAATCGAAAGTATGGAATCAAATATACCGAGGTGATGGTATCAGTTGATAGCTATACCGACAATGACATTGGGCAAAGCAAAGACAACAGACAGTGAAAAGCACTTCTGTGGTGTTGTTTTAGCTGGGATCGAGCTGCCCCGGAGCAAAGCAGCAGCGTAGTCTGTGGTTTCGAGCCTCGGGCAGAGGCGGTATCACATAGCAGCTAGCATGGCGAATGCGGTGAGGCTATATGGCTTCTGGAAGTTGCCGGTGGCCTGCTTTGGTCGTGAGGGTTGAGTATCACGCGATGGCACCGCGATAACCGTGAGCTGTAATTGCTGACCGAGAATCCGTGTTTCATGATAGGTCTAAGCATATAGACATCGTGAGCTATCATTTCATCGAGATTGTGTATAGCCATGATTGTTCAACATGTGATATAAGTACTTCCACAGATCACAGGTAGCGTACATTTTAATTCAAGGCATTAAAGTAAATCTTACTCTTCGTAGATAAGTTGGGTGTCATAACACCTTCCCCTCGCTAAGAGGAGTAAGCACTCTATGTAGCTTGGACAAAGGGGTTCCATTGTCTAGAAGTGTCATTTAATTATTTAATTACTTTCTAGAAACCCAGCATCGAAAGTTAAGTTCTAGATAATTATGTAATTAAATAAATTGATTCTCCTAGAGACTTCTAGAATCCAGTTAGTTAAGGTTTTTAGAGTCTATTTAATCTGAGCCATTGATTGAGATTAAATCATGGCCATTGGTTTTCCAATGAGAAAAGTATAAAAGGGGATCAATGGGCAATTGGAGAACACAACAACAAGTAGACTTGCAGTGATAGCAAGTAGAATTGCAGTGAGAGCAAATAGTCTTGCAGTGTTAGCAAGGGCGCAGTGATAGCTGCTTTTGGGATAGGTACTGGGAATTTCCAGCAGGAGAAATTCGAGGGAAGAATTTCCGGAGAAGGACATTGCCGGAGCTCTGCCAGTAAGAGGCAAGCAGTTTTGTATTCCTTAATTTTGCTGAAGTTTAATATAATTCCTCATCTGCAGTAGTGGTTTTCCCTTCGGGGTTTTTCCACAGACAATTTGTCCAAAAATATTGTGTCCATTAGTGTGAATGTTTTCTTCTCTATTCTTGTGAGTTTTTATTGGTGAAGTTGCAGTTGTGTTATTCTTCGATATTTGCTGAGAATTAATTTTCCAGAGTCAAATAATCTATGTATTAGATAGGAGATTAATAATCAGTAACTGCAATAGAATTTTCACACTTCAAAGTTTCTCAAAATCTTAATTGAAAATTTCATATCACTCCCAATTTTTTACAGCAGCTTACTTGGCAAGTCCCCTGCTTATAAGGTTTTAGGGCCACATCATCAAATATGATGCCACATCAGCATGCATTTTGTTGAGGTGTCCAAAAAAGCAAACAAAAAGTTAGACTGTTAATTGTGCACTAAGTCATGTTTTATTAGCGTGATGATGTGACATCTCGTGATTTGTTTCTTTTTAGATTAAGGAATAGCCTACATTTCATTCAATTATGGGTACCCATCATCAACACTAACAACTTTAAAGTCACAAATATTAGTACAATATTGTTAAAAATATTGAACATTAAATCAACAAATAGTAGAATAAATATTAGAACATGCTCAACGTCTACTGAATCTTTTGTCCAATTAATATTCATTTTCAAATATAAAATTTCAATAAGTATTGTCTTCTCTTATTAAACTTTTCACTCCATGAAAATAAATCTTAAAATACTTGGCAAAACCACTTATGAAGTGTTTTTAATCATTAAAAGTAGATCCTCAAAACTCTGATAGGAATAACCAGATTCATTCATGAGAGACTGGAATGCATGCTCACTGTCAAAAGGGCCTACTTTAGGGAATTCTTTTCATTGTTTTAATGAATCTTTAATGGGTTTTAGAAGTGCATTTTCTTCTGATGGACTGATCATTTGGTGCAATTATTCCCAAAAGTGAAAACTTTTCAGAAAGATATACTTTCATTGCAGATTGCGTAACGTACATATGATTTTTGGTTTAATTATGATTTGAAAGATATTAAATGTATTTGCAATTATTCTTAAAAAATTTAGATCTTAATTTCATTAATTTAGTATGATGCATTTCTTTAGTATTTTAATTATATTTAAATTTATATTATTGTAAAATAATCTTTGATTTATTGATGAAGATGGTTGTAAATTTTTTATAAAATTCAATAAAAAAATATTTTGTAACCAATTTAGTAATTTAAAACATTTTAGTGTGTAAGAATAATTGTTCTAATGTGAAAGTTGTCTACAAATATTTTGGCTCTCATCTTTTTAGTCTTCTCTCTAAATGAATCTACTAAAGGTGATTTAGGCTTTGTTAGAAATATTATCTTCCTCTCACATTTTCTTTATATAATTTCATTAATGATTATATATCTGATTTGTATGAAAATTTTAAAATTTAGAATAATCTAAAATATATTTATCTTGTAAAACCTCTAGAGTAATTGTTTAGAATTTTCTAAGATAAGAAAATTTTGAAATTTTCTAGAAACATATGCATCTTGAAAGTAATGTATTGGATGAAGGAAAAAAAGAAAGTAACAACATTATGTAATATATTTATTTTCTAATGTAAATTTAATTTTCTATGCATACATTATTCTATGTTGTGGCATTTTAAAAGGTAATTTATTTTCAATGTTTTTTTTAATAAAATAGGGGATTGGTCTAATACATAGCACACAAGCAATTTCAACAAATTGGCATCAAACCTCAATCATTAAACAAGGGATTGGAATACTTTTAGAGCCAATTTGTAATGAAAAATGTGAATAGTAGTCTCACTCAATCACAAATTCCATAGTTTGATGGGAAGAATTATGATTATTGGATCATTAAGATGAAGCCATGTTTCATTCACAAGATTTATAGAACTTAGTAGAGAATAGAATTTTAGAACCAATAAACCAAGCAACGTATAATGCCTAAAACAAACACAAAAGGATCTTCTCAAGTAAAATAGGAATTAATATGCTAAAGCCTTATTTTTCATACAACAAATGGATAAATCAATATTTTTAAGAGTTTTAGCAACAACAAGTTCTAAGCAAGTATTGGATAGTCTAAAAATGCTTATTGAGACACCAACATAGTAAAATTGATAATATTACAAATGTTAATAAGGGAATTTAAAACTTACAAATGAAATATTTGGTATCAATAAATAAATTTTTAACCATGTAATGGGTGTGGTTAATCAAATAAAATCTCATGGAGAGACATTTGAAGATCAAAGAGTAGTGGAGAAGATATTAAGAAGTAAATACAAATAATTTTTATGATTGCAATAGAAGAATCAAAGGACTTGTCAAATGTCTATTGAAGAGCTTATAGGATCTTTACAAACTTGTAATCAAAGGTTGAACAAAACATCAAATAACTTCTTGGAAAAAGCATTTAAATCATAAGTCATTATCAAAGACTTAAAGGACAAAGGAAAAATAGAGTATTTTTAGCGAGAACATCCACACATGGATAGAGAAGATGAAACAACAAAGACAAAGGAGGAAGAAGATTCACAAGAGGTAGGACCAATAATTATAATGAAGCAAGTGAAAGAGGAAGGAGAAAAAATCATACACAATGAAGCAACCAAAGGTATGATAAATCAAACATTCAACATGTCATTATTTTAAAAAATATGGTCAAATTATATTTATGAATGCAAGAAGAAGATTGGAATAAGCAAAGTACAAAATTTAAAATAAAAGAAAATGATGATCATAGTTCCATGCTTATTACAAGTAATGTTGCTAAAGGGAGTACATAAAGTTCATGGTATTTGGAGAGTGGATGTAGTAATAATATGACTAGAAATAAGGAGATATTTTCAAGCACTAATGAATTAATTAAATTAGGATTAAAGATTGGGAATAATAACAAAGTTTTAGTGATGGGAAAAGACAACATTTCAATATGAACCAAGCAAGGTGAGAAAAAAAAATTCTCGATCTTTATTAAGTTTCCAATCTAAAGCATAATTTAAAAATCATTAGAAAATTATTATTAAAATGTTTAGAGTTTATTTTCTAAATAGAACATGCACCATTCTTGAAAAAATGGAAGTGTGGATCAGGAAATCAGGTTCGGAAGCTTAGGTCACACACATCAACCACCAACTGTTAGAAATAAGCTATAAAATCTCAATCCAACAATAAAGCACAAATTGGCATAAGCCAGATTGAATGTAAACAAACAAACAAGTTATACCTTTATGTCATCATTGCTTGACCTCTATTGATCTTCTCCTTTTCGCTTGG
>VDFB02106555.1:0-50466 GCA_007258455.2 Sequoia sempervirens | reverse complement strand
TGATTTTAGTTTGTTTACCACTTAAACATTCTTTGCACATAATTTTTTAGCTTGTTAATGATTGGTAAACCTCTAACATTCTGATTCTTACTAATTCTAACAAAATTTTCAAAGTTTATATGTCCTAATCTTTTATGCCATAACCAACTCTCTTCAATTTGGCCCATTAAACACATACCTTGATTATTGTCATTGCCTGATGTGTCAAGAAGATTGTACACATTTCCTTTTGTCCTCCTTCCAGCTGCAATAGCCTTTCCTAGCTGGTTCTTAATCTCACATCCCTGCGAAGTGAAAAGAACATGATAACCGCTATCACAGATTTGACTAACACTTAGAAGATTGTGCTTGAGACCTTCCACATAGTACACATTATAGATAGGATTGTCTTCATTCAAAAGAAGTGAACGTCTACCTTTAATTTGAATACCAGAGTTATCACCAAACTTAACATATCGACCTACATAATCTTCAAGATTTATAAACTTATCCTTGTTGCCAGTCATATGGTTAGAACATCCGGGTATGTGCAGGATCATCATGGTAAAAAAAGGCCCTTAAGTGGCAAAAAATTCAAAAAAATCAGTGTTAGGCAACTTGATGTAAAAATTTGAATAAGTTATCTATATTATTTCAAAAATATGTAAGAATAGAATTTGTAGAAAATTGAATTTATTTTCTAAACTACTAGGTTTATTTAAAAATAAATAAAATCTATTTGGTGAAAATTTGAAATTTCAATGGTAGTACTTAAATTCAGGGAAAATAAGTAGGTGTCTTTCTCAATTAATTCAACCATAATAAAATGATAATATTTTTATAATATTTTATATATAAGTAGAGGACTCCTTATGTCCCAATGTGATATATTTGTTTGTGTAATTTTTCCAAGTAAATAATTAATTATGATTTTTTATTACAACTTTTAAAAAATATAAAAACTTGTATGTCTAACCACCTTAACTCCTCGATCAAAACTTCATGAAATTTATTTTTATTTTTTATCCTATATTATGTGAAGTATATAATGTGATGCATGTTTCTTCGATTCAAAATGTGATATACCGCTTTTGAAAGTTATAGATATTTTTCAATCACCATCGATTAGGACTTTAGTCATAATTCTAATAGAAAATGAATAATAATTATTTATTAAATTTAAATTAAAGCATAATTTATATTGGTGGAAATTCTCAGAATCTCCTAAAACCCTTTTCGCTTCTTTATCAAATTTGGGTAAAAAAAAGTCATCAGCCACATACCCTACAAATACCCATAATATTGCCACTTTTTGGCCCATCATGATCCTGCACATACCCATCCACTGTCCATGACTCATAAGTCCTTTTTTTTGGAATGAAAAGATGTTTGAACCAACATAGTTTGCTCAATGTTGTTGATAGTCTTAGGTTTCCAAACCTTTTTAATTTTTTGTTGTTTAGATTGCAGATTAGTTCTACATTGTTTGACAGAATGTCCCAAAGTATTACATTTAAAACATCTCATCTGTCTTACAAAACCATAGTGTTTCCTAAGACCAGACCTGGGTATTCTAGGATTCATAAGCTTGCAAGTGCTCACCTTATGGCCAAATTTTTTGCGGAAAAAACAATAACCATAGAAGAAAGGATTGACTATGTATGAAGATCTATTACCTCCTAAAGACTAAACATGATCCTTACCAAATTCTGAGTGATTTGAACCTGAACCTTTAACTTCAAAAGAGGGGTTCTGTTTTGCATGGTCAATTGAGCATTCACCCTTTTCAAAACCAACACCAATTTTATCTTTGTACATCTTTTGCTTGCTAAGCATCTCATTTAGTTTTAGTGTGCTTTCATAATTTTCAATTTCCTTCCTAAGGCAGACTATTTCTTGTTCTAGTTTTTGAATTTCTTCATCTTTGTAGCTTACAGTCTCTCGAAGATAGTCTTCAACTATTTTAGCTTCTTCAAGTTGAGTTTTCAGAGAGACCATTTCTTGATCTGGTTTATGTTCTTGAGCAAGAAGTTGTTTTTTGAGTTTCCTGACGTCTTGTAAAGCACATTTTAGTTCACTTTCAAGATCTACTACACCTTCTTCAATGTCATTGGTGTTTGAATCATTTTTCTAAGAAATTTCAGCCATAAACAAGGTTTCATCTTCTTCAGCTGATGAATCTTCATACTCAATATCAGATTCATCCTTACTAAACAGACTTTTCTTTTTGAAATTGAAGTTTCGTTTAGGTTTGAAGGCCTTCATTTTAGGTTGTTTTTCAGTTGTCTCGTTGTCATGGATTTGATCATCATATGGACACTTTGCAACAAAGTGACCTATTTTGCCACAGTTAAAACATTTAAAGGGAAGTTTTCCCTTATATTTTCCTAATCCCTTTTTAAGTCTTCTAGCAAAATGGGATTCTTTAGAATCAGACAACTCTGATTCACTGACTTCGACTTTTTCTTTCTTTTTAGTGTTAAAGGCAGTTTCTTTTCCTGTTGAAATGTTTTTGCTAGTTCTCATTTCATAGGCAATAAGTATTCCTTGCAAGCTGTCTAAGGTAAGCTTATCAAAGTGTTTCTTTTCTTCTAGGTCTGAAACCTTAGATTCAAATTTGGATGGTAAGGTTCTAACAACTTTTGTGATCACATCAAATTTATTAACCTCTTGACCTAGACTTTTCATTGCATTGACAACTTCATCAACTCTTAGGAAATATTCAGCCACTTTTTCATCATCCTTCATTTTCATCTCCTGAAACTGATGTTTGAATGTAATGATTTTTGACAATTTGACTTTCTCATTCCCTTGATATATAGTTTTAGGTTTTTCCTAGATTTCATGAGCATATTTGCAATGCATGACTTTAATGAACACATCTTTAGTTAATCCACACAAGATGGAATGCTTAGCTCTAGCATTTGTTTCATACCTCTTTTTTTCAGCAAGATCAGTGGGAATAGTGGCTGGTACATTCTAATCAGTTAAAACAATGCTCCAAACATCAACATCAAAAGAAACGAGAAAAGCTTCCATTCTGATTTTCTAGAACACATAATTTGTTCCATCAAATAACGAAGCTCTGGTTATAGAGGCACCATCTTGAGAATGTGCCATTAAAACAAACTGCAAGACCAAGATCAATCCAAGGTGATTAAAACCTATTAGAGGACCCTACACTCTGATACCAATTGTTGGAGTTCAAATGACACTAAGAGGGGGGGTGAATCAGTGTCTTAACTATTTGACCAATTTTTTAAAAATTCAAACACACAACTCAGATTTGATCTCAATATTACTCTAATTAATGCATTCATGAGTTGAATGTAATCATTCATAAGCAGAATTGAGAAAAGTAATGACCCAATAGCGAACTGAAACAACAACAGCATAGTAAAACAGTGAGAACACAGAAGAAAAAAGAGACACAATATTTTGCTGAGTGGAAAACCCTCCTGGGGTATAAAAACCACTCCCAAAATGCCTTGCAAGCTTAATATTTTAATCAGCTGTTCATAATGCCTTATAGGCCATTTTAGAGCACCCACTCAAGGAGCACCAACCCCTTGTTTAGAGATATTTATCTCAAGGAGTACCAACCCCTGAATATTTTTGAACAATAATAATAATTTAGAGGATTACTCTATTTTCAGTTAAGCACATATTTCTCTATTTTTCTCGTCTACATAATACCTTAAAGATTCAATAATTGAATCCCTAAAATACTACATAAAGAAAAATTTTACAACATATCTCTGCATTTTTTTATTATTTTAACATGGAGTATTTCAATACATTTGCATACAACCAAGTAATGATAATCTTAGAATCACAACAACAGCAGCTGAAAAGAATTTTCTGCTTCTATTTATACATCTGCTAGATAGGTAACTGTCTTCAGGAGTAACGGCTAAACAACCAACCCAGCTAAGAGATGTTCTCAACAAATCTGTAACGTATGAGATCATTTTATTGCATAAAAAGCACAACTGTCCACCACAGAAAATCATAACCTCTAATGCATGAAAGACAATACTTAGTCAGGGCATCATTTGTTATATTAGTAATAAAGATGTGGAGAGCAATTAAAGAACATGATGATTATAAACTAGTATGTGCAACATGAAACACATAAATAAAAATACCAGACAAATCTGCAACTCTTATGGCCCCATCAACCACTGTCGAGCTTCTAGCCAGAGAGGTGCATCAAACATAGTAGCCATACCATTCATTTCTAAACCAAAAATGAATTTCATCCTGACAATGCTGTTACAGCCAGCAACAATAGTAAAGAACAGTTTATGAAACTCTCTCATGATGGTGACTAGGCTAGGGTTCGATACCCAGCTAAAAGAACAAAATCAAAAAAATTTCCCTAACAATTTTTTTTTTAATTGATGTAACGGTATGCCGAAGGAAACTCCAACACCAAACATTCAACCCTAATTTAATCATTAGTCATCCCCTTGGTTCTATTCGCTTTCGCTGTGACACATCAGAGTTAGGGAGAAATCATAATGAATACATTATGTCTGATTGATGGGTTTCCTTAGTGTATTATTCATTCACTGAGACATGAGGAAACTTCTCACTGAGATTTTACTTTTGTTTCATTCACTATCGTTGTGACCATACGATATCAGAGAGACATCTCGTAGACAAGTCTTTGTTTTTCTGAGAGCCCCTGTGATCAAACTTGTCGCCATGACTTATCTCTCTCAGGGAGACCTCATATAGATAAGATTTTGTTTCACCGAAGATCACCCACCATCTTGTGTGTCGCTGAGACAAGTCAGATCCTATGCCGATGAAGTCCCTTTATGTTCCATCAGCAAGACCGAAGGTCACTCACCGAAAACCCTAGCACTTGCAGAAATGTCTACCTTTATGTTTTCGGTTGGTGTAACAAATTGAATTCGCCAAGACCTTTCTTCGATGCACATGAGTCATACTGAAAATATTTATCCACTCTAAGTCGCTGAGACAATACCATTCTCTCGCCAAAAGCCCCACATAAGACTTAGTTGGCAAGACCCAACAAAGTCGTTGAGACATTACTCTGAATATCATTAACTCATACCGATATAACCTTTGTGCACAAGTCGGTAAGACACCACAAAATCGCTATGACATTTCATCAAAGCCACAACCTTTAATGATAAGACCTTTTGTTGCACGGTCGGTGAGACAATATGTCTTCGGTGAGACCACATACTGAATACAATACTCTTGCTGATATGTTCTTTTCGTTCGGTTGGTGAGACAAAGTAAGTTTGCTGTGACCACATACCAAGGGTATAACTTATGCCGATATAATCCTTTTCTGTCGCTGAAACAAAAAAGAATGTCATGCCAAAAGCTACTTGAATGAAAAAATCCAATCGACATGACATCAGAAATGTCTTGCCGATAGGCAACATAGACATTTCAAAATGGATCGGGGAGACCCTACCATTCTCACACCGATATGTGTAAGCTCGAAATAGAAACAACCAATACCATTAGACAAATGAGATGTTAGAACCAAGGTAAATGTAATGCCTTCAAAAAAGTGAGTTTAAAGAATTTAATCAAATGGCTTGTAATCATTTGAAATACACTTGTGATATGCAAAGAGAACCATTCTGTCAAAGAAACCATCTATCAAACTATGTCAGTCAAAGAAATAGCATTCATAACTTGAACCAGAATTCTCATCACAATGAATTTGAATAATCAAGGAAGTGCCATAATAAAGCACAAGGAGCCAAACAGAGACTTATCATCAAAGAGAACCAACTGAAAGAGATTTTGTCATCAAGGAAAAACCATAAACACAATTGAGATCCAACAGTACTTTCTCTTTGCATCATTTAACTTTTCACTAAAATAGGCAATGGGATTACCTTCTTGGCTCATCACTACTTCAATGGCACAACCATTTGCATCACAATCCACCTAAAACACCTGATTAAAATTTGGGAGGGCTAAAAATGGTTGCTTTTTCACCTTTTGCTTCAACAAATCAAAACTCTTCACTACTCCAATGCTCCACTTGAACTCTTTTCTATCCCCTCTCATTATTCCAGTGAAGGGTGCACAAATACTATTGAAGTTTCTAATGAAATTTTTGTAAAAGCTAGCCAAACCATGGAAAGATCTCACCTCAATAGCAGTTCTTGGGGAAGGCCATTCTAGAATAGCCTTCACCTTCTTTGGGTCCATCTTGAGACCTTTTGTCGAGACAACAAACCCCAAGTACACTAACTCCTTCACAAAACTACACTTCTTCATATTAATCAGCAATTGCTCTTCTCTCAACTTCTCGAAAGCTATATGAATATGCATTAAATGTTCATCCAAAGTCTTACTGAAAATAAAAATATCATCTAGATATACAATAACAAAACTTCCCATAAACTCTTTCAATACCTCATTCATGAGCTGCATGAATGTGCCCGATGCATTGGTTAGCCCAAAGGCCATGACGAACCACTCATATAGGCCCTCTTTGGTCTTGAAGGTAGTCTTCCATTCATCTCCCTCATGAATCTAGATCTGGTGATATCCACTCTTTAGATCAATCTTTGTGAAGTATTGTGCTCCACTCAAACAATCCATTAGGTCATCCATCCTTGGTAGGGAAAATCTATACTTAATAGTTATCTTGTTTATGGCCCAAGATTCTGTACACATCCTCCACTCCCCATCCTTCTTTGGTTCTAGTACTGTAGGTACTGCACATGAGCATAGATTCTCTTGAATCAAACCCTTTATCAACAACTCCTGAACTTGTCTATTCAACTCCTCATTTTCTACAGGAGTCACTCTGTGAGCTACCTTATTTGGCTAACTGGCTCTAGGGATCAAGTCAATATGATGATTGATCTTCCTCATTGGTGGTAAACCCTCAGGTATGTTATCATAAATAATCTCCTGAAACTCATCCAATAGTCCAGAAACTTCTACTGGCACCTTCTCACTATCTTCCTTTTCCTTTCTAGGAATCAATGCATAACACATACGCTCATGTTTCATTCCTTCTAAAAATTTCCTTCCATTGAAAAAACAAATTCTAGCACTACTGCATACCTTTTATTCATCCTTCTTTAGGGGTTTCAACTTATGGCAGACTCGATCCTTCATCAGGGAATAAGTGTTTGCATTGCCATATGTACAACTCACCTATCAAACTACCACGACCTCCCCAACAACATGTGACATGCATCCATGGGGATGATATCACAAAGTACCTCATCACAATAGCTTCCAATCTTGATCTTCACCAAGAATTTCTTATTGACCAAAAATTTGTGGTCTTTCTACAACTAGGCAATCCAATATGGATGGGGATTCCTTTCCCTTTTTAGCTTCAACTTCATAACAATCTCTTTTGACACCAGATTATCAGTGCTCCCCCTATCAATAATGACATGACAACATTTTTCTTCATTCACACTTGCACCTTGTGCAAAACAAATGCTTCATCTGTTTTATCTCCTTCTCTTTAGTCACCAGGGCCCTTCTAACCACTAGGGATTCTCCCCTTTCAACATCATCTGATTGCTCAGATTGAGCCTCCTCATCTGCATGTGCAACCCTTCCACAACCTTCCAACCTTCTTTCTGTCCTTCCTTGGTGTTATGGACATTCATAGGCTCGATGCCCTTCTTCACCACAATGGAAACAAGTTCCTTTGAAACCACCTCTTCTAGGTCTTGGCCCAGATCTTCCTTGTCCTCTACCTCTTTGATCACCATTGTTTTGATCATGAGGGCAATAGAAGTTATCATTCTTCTGGCTCCGATTGGTACCCACATCTTCATTTTTCCTTTCATCCTCATTTCAGCTTCCAAAAGATCTTCCACTACCCCTTCCACTTTCACCTCCTCATCCTTTTTTCTTGTTGTCAAATCTTTTTTTTATCTTCTCCTCAAATTTCAGAGAAAACTGTTACGCATCCTCAATGGTGGTCATTCTAGCCAGGCTTAGCTACTCTTGAATGCTCAATTGTAATCCATTAAGATAATGAGCTACCTTCTCCTTGTTAGCCTCTGCATGGCCTATTCTGATGATCATCTTGTGAAAATATTCTTTGTATTCTTTCATAGATCTACTTCCTTGCTTTAACCCTTGCAATTTCTTTAGTAGATCTAACTCGTAGTCCACTGGTATGAACTGCTTCTTTAATTTCTCCACCATGTGATCCTAACTACTAATATTTCCTCTTCCTCTTCAATTTTTCTCCAACTAGACCTCTTTCCACCAAATATTGGCATGTCCCTTCAGCTTCATTTTTGTAAACTTAACCCGATCTAGGTCCTCTACTTCTTCATACTCAATATACTCTTCTAGCTCGTTGATCCAGTCAATCAACTCTTCCGGGTTCAGACTTCCAGAATAACTAGGAACTTCTATTCTGCGTCTTTTTTTGATCTTCGAAATGGCCCTTATCGGTCGTATCTAATCTTGATCAATTGCTTCTTCTTCCTCTTCTACATTTGACTATTCCTGCAATGCATCAATTTGTCTCTGGAGGGCTCTGAAACCCTCGACCGCCAATGGATCAATTTCACCAGTGTTTCTGCCACCTCTTCCACCTCTGGCATCACCATGCCTACCAGGCATGACTCTTGGAGGCATCTTGAATACCTTGAAGCCACAACCATGATCCTGGTGTGAACTACCTCACGATTAGTAATTTTTCCACACGCTCAAGAAAACCCACTCTAATACCACTTGACGAGGGAGCAAACCCAAGACACCGAACAATACTCAAAAAATAGAGAATAATATTTTATTCAAATATATGCAACTCTTACATGCAGAGGATCTCAAATCCTCGAGCTTTGTGATACATACAAGTTACAAAAAATTATAGAAATTTTAGAAAACTATCCAAGTTCTTCTTTCACAACATGCAAACTCTCTTCCTCCAAAAAGCTAGCCGAAAATAAGAAACTAGCCCATAAATAGCCCTTTTTTTGTTTGGAGCTAGAAACAACATTTGCGATAAGAGTTTTGGCTATTTGGTGCCAAAAATTACAATTTGAAATTCAAAATTTTTGTCCTAATTCAAAAATCAACCAAATTCTAGAAGCCATAAATTTTGATCTGGGACTCCGTTTTTTGAATCGTTTGCATTGTCGAGAAGGTCTGAGAATGAAGAATTTTCTAAGAACCTACTGCACTAGTTTTGATGATTTTTGGACCTGTACAGAACTATTTAGTGCCCCAAATTGGACTCAGAAGGTTTTTTACAACAAAAAATAGAAACTAAAACTTGAATAACTTTCAAACCGTGAATGATCTTAACCTGATTCTTTCGCCAAAGTGCTTATTTTTTTATCTTGAACCTTCCCATAATTTTTTTCTTCCCATGCCTTCAAATTCACACCTGGTAAAAATAGTAGTTGAGTAGAAAAAGTAGAAAAATAGTTATGAAAGTTGGGAACTCTTATTCAACAAAAAGGGTGTCCAAAAATACAAAAACATCTACAAAAAGAAAACAAAAGGAACATGAATGGAAAGCATATTTTTGGGTGATGCAAGATTTCCCTCACACCACCAGATGCTCCTGCATCAAAATATATATAATTAAATGATATATATACATATATTCAACTTATTGTAGTAAATATATATGTGTGGTATATATATTGATATACATACATACATACATATATACATACATACATATATATATGGGTATGTGTAGAATCATCATGAAAAAACAAGCCCTTAAGTGGCAAAAAATTTAGAAAAATGAGAGTTGGGAAACTTGACATAAAAATTTGAATAAGTTATCTATATTATTTCAAAAATATGTAAAAAAAGAATCTATAGCAAATTGAATGTAGTTTTTAAACTACTTCAGGCTTCTTTTTTTTTTAAAAATCTATTTGGTGAAAAATTCTTGAAATTTCACCCCAATAATTTTAAATTTCAAGGAAAAAATAAGAAGTAGGTATGTTCTGCCCCCACCACCCTAACCACAATAAAATGATAATATATTTTTTAAAAATATTTTATATATATAGACTCCACTCATGTTCTGATGTGATGCATCTTTTTTGTCATTTTTAAAGTAAATAATTAATAATAAATTTTTTATTACAACTTTTAAAAAATATAAAAAAAAATCATATGTCTGACCATCTTAGCTTGGTCAAAACTTCATGAAATTCAATTTTTCTTTTTTTAATCCCATAGTATGTGAAGCATAGAATGTGATGTATGTTTTGGATTAAAAAATGTGATATTGTTTGAAAACTATAGATTTTTTTCAATCAAGACTTTAATCGTAATTCAAATAGAAAATTGATAATAATTATTTATTAAATTTAAAATAAAGCATAATTTATATTGGCGGAAAGCTGAGAATATCCTTTAAAAACCCTTTTTGTTTCATCAAATTTGGGTTAAATAAAAGTCATCGGCCACATACCCATCATATTGCCACTTTTTGGCCCATCATGGTCCTACACATACCCATATATATACTATAACTATTACTAGTATAAGTAATATGATAGAAGTAGATGCAAATAGCATATGCATATGAAGGAGGATACTATAGTAGCCAAGTTTTGGCTATTAAGTTGTACATGGTTGAAGGAGAAAATTGCACACATGACATAGAAAATAATATCATTTAGTTATAATAACTGCTACATTGCCTGAGCCATAGGCATGATATTTGCAAAAGTATAAAGGACAAAAATGCCACATTAAAAGGAAAAGTAGAAATAGTAAATATAAGCATTATTCCACAACATTTTATGAGTTTGACTTGGTAAATGAGGATGTGTACAACTGAATTGCATAACTCATCCAAAGAGTTCTAACTGATTTCATTTTGGACATTGCATATGTCAAGTAATTGACTCTTTCTACATAATATAGACTACCACCAGTGAAGGAAAGTAATGCCCAACTTGCTTAGTTGACCTAGAAGGTTGTAGAATTGGGTTTGAGTTATTATTTTAAGTTAGAGAGGTGGCAGTAAAAGATAAAGGTGGTGAATCAAGTAGCTTTTCTATAACAATATTCTTCTCTCCATTTCTCTATAAATATAGAGAAGCATCTTAGTATTTGGTTTTTGATTTATGTTTAGTTCATTTGGGCGCACTTATATAGTTCATTTAATGAGTTTTAGGAGTAGATTGTTGTGTGAGAGTTGAGAGTATCATTGTAGTGAAATTTTGAGAGCCTTGATTATTTTCTTTTAGTGAGGGGAAGTTGATTGATGAGTTGTGAACATAAGTGACAACAAGACGAGCCATTTGCATTGAGTAAAGAGTTGCAAGATTTTTTTTGGGGGCTATATTTTCTAGGAATGCTTGTTATATCTAGTTATTTACTCTTTTAATTTTGAAACTATGCATTATTATTGTTTGAAAGTGATTGTACAATCATTGTTGCATCATATATCTCTTGGATAGTTTTTGAGTGCTTATTCATTTAGCAAGTTTATCTATATCTGGATTAGGGAATCTATATAGTTCAATATGTAGCTAGCATGGTTATAATGTTTTATTGACATGAAGATAATAAAGGTATTGCGATGATATATAAAATATCATATAGTATTTGTATTGTTTGGATACGTATGTTGCCTTGGAATGGAAAGGATTGCAACCATATTAGAAATGTTATGTCATCATCATTTAGGGAAAGATGATATTTATGAATACCTATGTTGGTAGCTTAACCATGGTTGGAGAACTTATGTTCTCTATTGCTTATAACTTTTAAAAGTAGTAGATTAGTTTAATCCCTAGGGATTGGATATGTGTGCTTAAATAAGGGTTTATATCATTTTTCAACAAGAAAATTAGAATACATATAAGGGTGAATATGACCCCATTATCGTTTAAATGATAATATATTATATTTTTTTGGCTAGAATCTATTAATACCTAATCATAGTATTCTAATCTTAAAGATGAGGGCTTTACATCTTGACAAACCAAAGTCATAATGAGATGATATTTTGAGGTGAAGAAGCATAGAATCTATTGAATTCACAAGAAAATTGACAGGGGGGTGAATTAGTTATATAATATACCTTCAAAATACTCATAAACATTTCAATCTAGATTTGTTCAATTAAGTCTTTGTCAATTATAATGATTTAGCATGAAAATAAAATAAAAAAAACTAAAACTACTGAACACCATACATAAGAGAACACTAGATTTACATGAAGAAAAAAGATAGGAAAAACCATTATGAGGGTTAGCTCAGAATATAAAGTTATATAAAAATTGGTCACAAAGGGCTCACTACTACAAGGCACATTTCCTAGAAGAAAGAAGAGCTCACTGCTAAAGGCTCACTTCCATAACAAAATAGAATAGAATATAAAGAAGAATGTTACATAAAGAAATCCATCTCCATGCAATAGAGAATTCCACCACACTATCACCAACACCTTTGTGGCTTGAATGAAGAATTGTAGACACCTTCTACTCATTGCATCCAACAATCAAATACATGAAAGCTCTCACTCCACTTCTCAAATTCATACACTAACACTCTAAAACTTGTATCATTCGCATCAAAATTTTCTATCTTTTTTATTATCACTCAATCCCTCAACAAATCAACTCTTATTTATAACGTCACAACCTTGAAAACATTCTCCAAGGTTGGCTATGCACCTCAAATGTTCAAATTAAAACTAGGTTGGCACTAGAACATTCTCGTAATGGAAATGAGTGATGTTGGAAAACAACACACCTTAGCTAAGACTTGGATCCACTCACACATGCCACACCAACCTTCCACAAATAATGAAGCACCTTCACATTTACTATAAACACCCAAGTTGGTCATTACTCATGTAAACACCATTAAAATTTTAAGTACACACTTGTTTTGATCCAAAAATAATTAACAGACAATAGATTTCACCTAAACACAATCTATAATATCCCACAAACACCCTAAAATCCACCAAAATCCTTTGCAACAACTTTCACCTAAAGAATGTACACACCTAGTACATCCAAATAACTCTTTCATATAGTGTAACCTAAGAAACTATCTTCTAAAACACCTAAAATCAAACTACTTTTCCTAAACAAATATGCCAACACTATTAGGACACCTTAAGATCTACAACACCTAAAACCAAATTGTGAAGAAACACAGAGCAATAACATTTTTCTCAAACACCTCTACAATACACAGTTCAAACACTAGTGAACACAATTTCCTTTTCACAACCATCAAGCCCAAAAAATTCTAGATATAACACTTTTGAATACCTTTGATCAACATATCTAAAACACATAAGAATATCTTCAACCTACAAAAAACATAGAGCAACACCAACACACAACTCTGCAACCCAAAACAACACTGCAACCCACCGTTTTAACTTTTTATAATTTTTTCTCAAAAGCACTTGGAAACCAACTACCAACTCTACATCCTCATCATATTTATCACTTCCTCAACATTACTAAACCAACTAAAACATAGAAAATCAACCATGGATCGATAAAAATAATTTTATCAAAGCAACACTAGAGCTTGACACTAGTAGCTTACAAATGGCAACATAATGTAACTAATCAAAGAATCACTGACAACACCAACTACTCAAACTCTTGGAACAATAATATCCTTCTCGTATTATTGACACCAATGGAAACACATTATTTTTGAAATTAATAATAATACCAATTGTTCATACTTGCAATAATCTTCCCCTTTGTCATTGATAGCAACACATGATGTGAAAAACCATCAACAACAGACATAACAAATCTGCTCTACACTTTTTTCCCTTTCTCTTCTGTCCTTAATCACTATCCCTCTTTCAACTTATCTTTTTCACATGCTTCATTCTCCCCCTTTGTAGCTTTTATTTTTTCATATGATTCTCTCTCCCCCTTTTACATCAATGGAAAAGGACAATAGATTTGCATCATTAATTTTTCTCCTTTGACATTAATCAACCTTCTCACATCTCTACAATTTTACTTCCTTTACTACTTAGTATACTTCCCCTTAGGAGCACACACCAAACTACATGAATCATCAATCAATAAAAAATTCTGACACTCACTCCCCTTGATTGCAACAATCAATAATGCCACTACCTACTCCCCCTAAGAGGTAGCCACCAACATTAGTCTAGACCAAGGAATGAATCTTGAAATCTACTAGACTGATGCATCTCCTTATGCATCTAGTTCAAAGAAGGAAAGGAAATAACCCCTAACTTTTCCTGGAGATACTAAAAATTATCCTTATGAAGAGCCTTAGTAAATATATCAGTAATCTAATCCTTTGTAGTAACATACTCAATCTTCACTTCATTCTCTACAAGCTTCTCTCTCAACAAATGATACCAAATTAAGATATTTTTTGTCCTTGAATGCATTACCAGGTTTTCTAAAATATTTATAGCACTTGTATTGTCACAAAAGATAGAGCTTGGCTCATCATATGTCATTTTGATATCATTCAATGGTTGCTTCATTCACAACAATTATGGACAAGAATAGGCTATTGCAATGTACTCTACCTCTATAGTAGATAAAGAAACTAAATCTTGTTTCTTGCTTAGCCATGATACCAATCTGCATCTAAGAAAGAATGCACCACAACTTGTACTTTTCTTTTCATCAACACAACCAACCCAATCTATATCGATATAAGCACTCAAATAGAAATCAATATCCTTTGGATACCATAAGTCATGATCCACACTACCCTTTAAGTATCTAAATATTATTTTTACTACTGCAACATGTGAATTTTTGGCTTCTTGAAATCTAGCCATAAGACAAACTACATGCATGATATCTAGTCTTGTAGTAGTTAGATATAGCAGTCCACCAATCATTGATCTATACTCACTCTAATCAACCTTAGAAGATTCATCATTTTTTCTTAGCTTGCAACTAGTAACCATAGAGGTACATACTAGTTTAGAATCTTCCATTCCAATCTTATTCAACATTTCTTTGACATATTTTGATTGTGAAATGAAAATACCTTTATCGGCCTAATTGATTTGTAGTACAAAGAATAAATTCATCTCCACAAACATAGAAATTTAAAACTCTTTTACCATCTCTTCTAAAAAATTCTTACACATTTCTTCATTGCCTCCAAAAATTATGCCATCAACATATACAACCACAATCAATATTTTATATTTTCAAGTTTAAAGTAAATATTGCTATATATGGTACCTTTATTGAATCCTTGTTGTATCAAGTACCTATCCAACCCTCCATACCAAGCTTTGGGAGCTTTCTTTAATGCATATAATGCCTTCTTCAATCTACAAGCCATATCCAATTTTTCTAATAACTGAAATCCTTCTAGTTTGACGAGGGTGCAACCTGAGACATAGAAAATATCTTAGAAAATAAGAGAATAATTTTATTATTCATAAAATGAAACTTCTTACATGCAGAGGATCTCAAATTCTGATGTTCTACAATAGATGTGGGTTACAAAAAATCACAAAATAACACTTTTCGTAGTGTGCAAACTTGTTCCCCCAAAAACTACACCAAAATAAAAAAACCCTCCCATAAATAGAGCTCCTTATTAGTTTGGAACCAAAACAACATTCAAATTTGAGTTTTTGGTGGCCTAGTGCTAGAAGTTACAACTTGAGATTCAAATTTCAAGGTACATTCAAAAATTAGTATCTTCTAGAAAGTTGGTCAACTTTCAGGAACCATAACTTTTGATCCAGTACTCCTTTTTCCAAACCGTTTGAACCATTGGAAATGTATCAGAGTCAAGAAAATTCTTAAAGCTTTCTACACCAATTTTTTCATGTTTCGGAGCCAATTTGGGACCGTTTAGTGCATCAAATCTGATTTGGAATGTTTTTTGGTGCAATTCTTGGAGACTAAAACTGTAATATCTTTCAATCCAAGAATAGAAAAGAAAAACTGTAAGTTGGGAATTACATTATGAAAAAAAGAGTATATAGAAATATAAAAACATCTAAGAAACTACCAGCATGAAATCAGACCCTTTTTTGGGTGATGCAGGATTGCCTTTACACCACTAGATGCTCCTACATCATAGTTGTTCTATGTATACCTCTTATTCTAGTTCTCCATTCAAGAAAGTATAATTCACACCCATTTGATAAACATTGAAGTTATTAGGTGTTGAAAAAGCCAAAAACATCTTGATAGTTTCCATTCTTGCCACCAAAGAAAAAAAAATCCTCAAAATAATTTCCTTCAACTAGTGAGTAGCCTTTACACAAAAGCCTTGTCTTGTTCCTTACCACTTCTACATTATCATTAAGTTTATTTTTGTATACCCACTTAGTTCCAATCACATTTCTATTTTCTGGTCTTGGGAAAAGTTCCCAAGTTTGATTGTTCTAAATTTGTAACAATTCTCCTTCCATAGCCTTGATAAAAAATTCGTCCTTGCATGCCTCAATCACTATTTTAAGTTCAACTTCAAAAAATAAACATAGATTTACCTATTCTTCAACAACTTTCATTCTTGTTATTATTCCTTTTATCTTATCTCTAATGATTTGATCTTTGAAATGATTCTTTTGCACATGCTTAGGGGTTTTAGGGATTTTTTTTTGAAGCCTCTTCCTTTTCAATCTACACTTCTTTCTCTTTAGTTTTTTCTTCTTTGAAATAAGAATCATATGATTCATATCCATCTATTATCACTGAATTATTTGTATATATATTGATTAGCCTTGACGCTTGCATTGTCAACAATTTTCTCAAACTCTTGTTATAGCATTGGTAAGATTTTCTTCTAGTAGAATATCCAAGGAAGATCTCTTCATCATACCTTGCATTAAAATTTCCTATGTTTTCTTCATCTCTTCTGATATAACATTTTCTTTCAAATGCTCTAAAGTACATGATAGTAGTGATCCTTCCATACCATAGCTCATAGGGAGTCTTTTTATTTTATTTTTCTCTTGCTTGAACTTAGTTAAGTATATAGAAAAGTAGTATGAATTACTTCTCTCCATTATACTTTTGGTAGATTTTCTTCTTTCCTCATTGTCCTTGCAACTTCTTGAATGATCTATTCTTTAGTTCAACCACTCCAATCTACTGACGAGTCCTAGATAAAAAAAAGTTCCTCTTTATGTCATGATTGTCACAAAATATGTTAAACCCATTGGAGGTGAGTTCTCCACTTCTATTAGATCTCAAACATTTTATTTTCATATCCATTTCATTTTCAACCATAACTTTAAATTATTTGAACTTATCTAGTGCTTCTATAAGAATTGGCTATGAAGGTAGCCACCCAAGATCTAGAGGCCTAATAGAAAACAAAAGCATAAGAGAGATAAAAGAAATATGACAAGAATAAACTATATTCTACTAATGAATGCAAAAATGACAGAATGAGCAAATGTACATAGAGGACCCCTTGGTTATATAGCCAAGGTGAGAACATAGAAGGGCATAAGATTATGACAATTGTCATAATCTTATGACATGAGACAACTATGAAAAGCTATCACTCCACCTAAAGTGGAGAAGTGATAATGTGATAATCACCACAAAAGGTGGAGAGATAATCACATGATGTGTCCACAAAAGGTGGAAGTGATAAAGTAATGACATGTCAAGTCCACCAAAAGTGGAAAATCTCTGAAAACCTCCTATGTGGTCCCCAAGTAGACTTAACTAAGGTGTAATAATGACCTAGGACAAGGTACAACACATTTAATTACACCAACACCCCCCCTTATGTGTAACTTAGGGAGAATGTACACAAAAGAAAATAATTCAAGATGGGTCCCGACAACAAGGCCATGTTAGGTACCCATGTACAAATGCAATGAAATCTCTCATAAAGTGGAGAAAGGGAGAAAACCACATGGGAAAAAAATTTCCCCCAAAAGAGAGATGAAATAAAACAAGAACTACACTCAAAAAATGAGAAGGAAAAAATTTGAGTGAGGAAAAAGCCCCCCTCAAAAGAGAGAATGAAGAAGTCAAGTGACCTCCTCAGATGAAACATCCCACACCCCCAAGAGAGCTCACAAATGATGATATATACTTTTAGTCAAGGGTTTGGTGAAGATATCTGTAACCTGCTCTGCTGTAGGACAATATTGCAAATCAAGGACATGCTCTTGTATTAGCTCTCGAATGTAGTGCATATGAATCTTGATGTGTTTGGTCCTCTAATAGTGAACTAGATTCTTCAAGATATAGATGGCACTTTGATTGTCACAATGAATGACTGTAGGATCTGGAATAGTGAAGCCAAACTCAGTGAGAATATTCTGAAGCCAAATAGCCTTAGTAGTAGCATTAATAGCCCCTTGATACTTAGCCTCAGTCGAAGAAAGAGAAATAGCATGCTGCTTCTTACTCTGCCAACAAATGGGGCCTAAACCAAGATGAAAGATGTAGCCAGAAGTGGAATCACGATCATCAATATCACCAGCCCAATCATAATTTGTATATCCCACCAAGGTAAGTCCTATACCTACTGCATAGTGAATCCCATGATGATGTGTACCCTCTATGTAATGCAAGATGTGTTTGGCTACTTTCCAATGAGACTCATGTGGTTCCTGCATAAAGCATGAAACCATGCCAACTACAAAGGAGATATCAGGGCATGTGTGAGTCAAGTAGATGAGACTCCCAACAAGCTAACGATACTAAGTGGCATCAACAAGTGGAGTAGAACACCTAGCCTCAAGCTTGACTCCTGAAAGAAAGGGAGTTAGAGTATACTTACAATCAATCATGTGAAAATGAGCTAGAAGATCAAGAGCATACTTGGGCTAAGAAAGAGAAATCCCAGAAGTTGATTGAGTGATCTCAATCCCAAGAAAATAGTGCAAAAGGCCCAAGTCATTCATAGCAAATCTATCTTGAAAAGCAAATTTGACACTACCAATGATGGATGAGGTACTCCCTGTAATAATCAAATCATCAACATAGAACACAAGTAGCAACTAAGAATCATCTTGTTACAAAATATAGACATTCGAATCTGAATGACACCTGGTGAATTTTGCTTGGAGAAGAAAGGAATCCATCTTAGCATACCAAGCCCTAGGGCCCTGTTTGAGGCCATAGATAGACTTCCTCAATCTACAAACCAAAGAAGAATCTTGTATGAATCCATGTGGTTGCTCCATGTAAATCTCCTCATGAATATCCTCGTGAAGAAATGCACTCTTCACATCCATCTAATGTACAACCCAACCATGAGCTACAACAATAGCAAGTGTTAAGTGAATGGAGTTCATCTTAGCAATGGGTGAAAAGGTCTCTATATAGTTAGCACCTGGAACCTATGAGAAACCTTTTTCCACAAGCTGAGCCTTGTATTTATCCACACTTCCATCTGCTGCATAGTTAGTCCGATAGATCCACTTACATTGAACCATCTTTCTCCCCTTAGGAAGAGGAACTAAATCCCACCTGTTATTCCTCATCAAGGAACTATACTCTTCCTCCATTGATGAATCCCATTTAGGAATGCCTAAAGCCTCCTTAAAGGATTGTGGATTTGAAGCACTGGCAATATAAGCATGTGGAAAATCCTAATGTTGTGACCGAGTCCTTTGAGTATTTGAAGGATCCCAAACAAGAGAACCTGCTAACTCAAGAGTTTGACGAGCCCAACAAAGTCTAGTAGGAGATGAAGGAAAAGGTGCCTCAACTACAAGTGGACCTTACAAAGGTGTGATCCTATGGATCAAAGGTGAGTAAGAATCATCATCTGAGTCGCTATCATCACTTTCCACTATGGAGGAAGGAAGAGGAGGATTAGAAGCCAAGGTAGGAGAGCTTTCCTCAAAGTGAACACTCCTCTCAATGAATAGCTCATGTGTCTTTGGATCCAAAAGTCTATATGCCTTAACACCTTCAGGATATCCAACAAAGATGCAAGGCCTACTCTGATGTTCCAATGCCTTGCGCTTCTCTGGAGGTATGCATGCCCAAGCTAGACAACCAAAAACTATGAAGTGTCTCACAACCAATTTTCTACCACACCAAGCCTCAAAAGGAATCATACCCTTTAAAGCTTTATGGGGAACCCGATTTTGGATGTGAGTGGCACAACTGATAGGTTTTTTCCAAAATTGAGGACCAAGAGAATGAGCATGAATCATGCAGCTAGCCATCTCCTTAAGGGTTCTATTCTTCCTTTCAGCTACACCATTTTGTTGTGGATTGTATGCAACTAAATGTTGAAGTTCAATCCCATCAAGAGTACAAAATTCTTCAAGTCTATTGTTGACATATTCCCTTCCATTGTCTGTGCAAAGAATCTTCACTTGCTTCCCTATTTGAAGGCTAGAAATCTGTCAAAACTTTCATTCTTGTGAACAAGAAAGTAGACCCATGTGAAGTAGGAGTAGTCATCAATTCAGGTGAGGACATAGCGGGCCTTCCTAAATGGTGGTACTGGAAATGGACCTGCTACATCACTATCAACCAACTAAAGAACTTCCAAAGCTCTCTAAGAGTTCCCTTTTTCAAACTTCTCTTCTGGATGCTTACCCATGGAACAACCTAAACATACAGCTCCAGAAAAGCTGATTTGAGGCAGTCCTATAAGCATAGCCTTGGAGCTAAGATGCTGAAGATAGCGGTAATTTAGATGTCCAAACCACTCATGCTATAGCTTACTTTCTAAATTTGAATGAGTGAGCAAGGCTGTATAAGGAGACTTAGGCACAAAGTGGGAGAATGAGTAAAGCTATGTGTTGTGATTGGCTTGTCCCACTACAACCAAGGCATCATCCTTAAGTTCTTTGACCACAACTGAATCTGGTAGAAACTCAACTTTCTTGCCATCTCCAAAGTGAGTGATTTGGTAGATTGAAAGAAGATTGGCACTGAAGTTAGGAACATAGAGAACATTCTCAAATGTTCCATTATCCATGTCAATAGAGCCTTCACCTTCAACTTCCACTTGAGTATCATCTCCTATGAAGATGTGAGGTACCTTATATGGCTCCAAAGAAGAAAACCGTTCCATTGAAGAACCCATATGATGAGTGGCACTTGAGTCAAGTATCCATTGTTGTGAAGAACCTGAAGTAGCCACAAATGCTTTCCCTTTTCCTTTTGATTGTGAGGAAGAGGAAGGAGATGAATCCTTCTTCTTGTAGGAAAATGGAAAATTGATGTTGTTTTTCTTGATGATGTTTGTGAACTCATAAATTTGCTTGGTGTGGAAATGATGCTCATCATGACCAAACTTCTTGCAATATGAACAAGTTGGTCTCTCCTTCTTGCTTGAATTTCCCTTCTTGGGAGAAGATGAAGAATTCCCTTGTGATGAAGAATTCCCTTTTTTTGGAGAGGATGATTGTGTGTTATCTTGTTGTGTCTTTGGCTTAGATTGCTTCTACTTCTTGTTGGAACCCTTTCCTTGAGTCCCTCGAGTCCCTTGATTAGCCACCAAAGATTTGGACTTTGCAGACTTGCGAATCCCCATACTTATAAACTTTGCTTGCTCTAACATCAACATTTCTGTGAATGCATCAAATGAAGGCATAGTGAAAGAACTACCCACTATCAAGCGATTGGTTTTGAAGCTAGAAACAAATGTTGCATATTGTGATGGAAGCTTTCCCGACAAATTGTAGACCAACTGTGCATCCTTCGTGTCAATGCCACAATCCTCAAGCTATGCTCTTAACTCATTTTCCTTAGTGACATAGTCTTGGATTGTATCAAAATTCTTGGGATCTAACATTATGAGATCATTGTCAAGCTGATAACCTCTAATCTCATCAACTTTGCCATACAATTGACCAAACTTTTTCCAAGCTTCTTTAATTTTTTTACATTTTTTAATTTGAAAGATGGGATCTTTTGATACATATTTCCTTAATGTTCCAAGAGCCATAGTATTTTTAGTGAGCCAATACATATGAGCAACAGGAGCAGCTTTAGGATCAGATGGTACAACAACAGTTCCATCAATATAATGAGTTAATCCTTTTTCCATTAACTTACTCCATGCATCAATTTTCCAAGAAGCATAGTTATGTGGAGTTAACAAAGGAAACTTAGGAGAACCCTTCACAAAAAAATGAAAGAGAACAAGATAGGGGTATGTGTAGGATCATCATGGAAAACATAGGCCCTTAAGTGGAAAAAAAATTAAAAAAATCAAAGTTAGGCAACTTGACATGAAAATTTGAATAACTTATCTATATTATTTCAAAAATATGTAACAATAGAATCTATAAAAAATTGAATATAGGTTTTAAGCTACTAGGTTTGTTTAAAAAAAAAATCTATTTGGTCAAATTTTGAAATTTCAATGCAGTGGTACTTAAATTTTAAGGAAAAAAATAAAAAAGTAGGTGTCTGTCTGACCACCCTAACCACAATAAAATGAGAATATTTTTTATAATATTTTAGATATAAGTAGAGGACTCATGCCCTTATGTGATGCATATTTTTTTGTAATTATTTTCCAAGTAAATAATTAATTGTGAATTTTTTATTATAATTTTTTTAAAAATATAAAAACTCATATGTCTAACCACCTTAACCTTGGTCAAAACTTCATGATTTTTTTTTTTTAATCCTATATTATGCAAAGCATAAAATGTGACACATATTTTGGATTCAAAAAAAGTGATACCTTTTGAAAGCTATAGTTGTTTTTCAATCAGTCTATCAATCATAACTTTAATCATAATTTGAATAGAAATGAATAATAATTACTTATATTCAAAGTAAAGCATAATTTATATTGGTGGAAAGCTGAGAATCTCCTTTAAAAACCCTTTTCGTTTCATCAATTTTGGATAAAAAAATAGTTGTCAGCCACATACCCATCATATTGCCACTTTTTGGCCCATCATGATCCTACACATACCCATATAGAGAGAGGAACAATCACACAAGACACCCCTCCAAATTCACTCAATCAAAGAAACCACCCTGAAAAAGATGATTTGACGCTTTATAATTAGTGTGTGTATAATGGCCACTTGCAAGCCAAGAAAAGTGGGCTTCTAATTTTCAAAGTTTTACAATAGCCTTAAGTAGGTTATAGAAGACTCAAATGACTGATACAAAAGAACAAACTGAGATATTATCTTTACAAATGCCAAAAGAGGCCAAAAATAACCAAGTGTTGAAAATACAATTTTTGATCACAATCACTAGAAAATGATAGCACCACTATGAATTTTAGAAAAAATTATGCAGTTTAAAAAAAAATGGCATGTGAAAAGGAATTTGTATGAGCCTAAACAAAGCCTTGAAAGTTGAAAAAATAGTGGTAGTTGAGTAAAACCTATGAAAAATCATAATTTCTAGAAAATCCATGCACCAAAATAAGAAAATAATTGTAACACTATGAAGTACACAAAAAATTAGCCCAAATTAAAAAAATTACACCAAAAAAGGCCTAAGAATGACCAAGATATGAGCCTTTGAAGATGAATTGCAAAATCAAAAAGCTCAATGGAGAGGGGTCTACAAATTTTCAAAAAGTGCTAATGTAGTACTGATGTTAGTAAACCATGCCATTAAATTTGACATTCCTATGATTGTCACGCACTGTATGAACTTAAATTTCATGGTTGTATGCACATCATTGACGCCATCACTCCCGATGCTAGAATATTTTTAAGTTGCCAAATTATTTTTACTGGTTGACGTAATATTCCCTGCAACCAATGGAATCTTAAAGATTCCCATAGAATTATTTGCCATCGGGCTTTTGTTGATTGGCCGAAATTGCTTTTGGTCACTGTCGATAAATAGAAGTCCGCTAGTGGAGGGAATGAGGTGCCTACGGGGGCGAGTAGATGTCACCACGTGGTGGTTGGAGGAGACAGTGGTACAGTCCACAGACTATACAGTCTGTGGCTATACAAACAACTTTTTCTTTTTTTAAATAAAAACTTTTTATAACAAAAAATAAAAACTGCGAATATAAATGAATTTTTTTTTTGAAAACTAAATTTGCAAAAAATATATAAATGATTTTTTTCTAAAAAAAATAAAATCGTATTGACTACATAGGTTGGCCATATGGACGGTTTGCTATTTTTTTTTTTTTGCCTCGATGGACAACTTGCTTTGATTTGGATAAATTGGCAATTGATTTATGGGTTTCTAGCCCTTTTGAGCATGATCATGGTGTCCTTTTTAGCTAAAAATGCTCCAAAGTGGTAGCTAGTTCCTGGATCTGGCAACCACCTCCAATCTTCAACCCTTTGTAGATTTGACCTCCAATGTCCAACTGAGATGAAACAAAATAAATTTTTGACTATCTTGGACACTCCGGATGCAATGATGAGCTTAGATCAGATGCAACAAGCTCCCAAAATCCACTGATAATACAAGGCCAAAAATGGAACCCTCAAAGAATCTCTCCAAATGACTAACTAAAGGCACTCCAATAGCTCTAATACCATGTAAGAATTGGCTATGAAGGTAGCCACCCAAGATCTAAAGGCCTAATAGAAAGCACACAAATAAGAGAGATAGAAGTAATATGACAAGAATAAATTGTATTATGCCTGTATCTAAGGGTTAAATTTGGGATTGAGGATTAGCAATGAATAGGTCAATAATATAAACCCAAAGAAGCTATGAAGTGCAAAGAAAACAAATAATAATGAAACGATTATACTAGATATTCACAAAGCTTCCATGAATCACCTCCATAGCACCTTCTAGTTTGCAGTGTATGATTGATGCCCTTAGATCGAGTGTGTGAGCAATTTGACTATGCCATTGTCCTACGCAAATTTTGAAGGATTTAAGTAGAATTTTGCCTATGCCTATGAAAATGACAAATGACTAAATGATAAATGACTATAATGCCTCTCATAGATCCAAGAGTTCCAAGAGTTCTTTCATTATGAACAAGATTGACATTTTATAGAAAACACAATTTTGAATGGACGAACAAGATTAAATTTTGACAGAAACCTAAAATCAGAGGCCAAGATTAAATTTTACCATCCCTAATTAGGGTTAGGGAAAAATCCTTAAATGAATCATCAAGATGCCATATGAGAAAATAAGATCAGTGGTGGAGAAATGATGAGATAATTAATTTTAAAAATAAAGAAGATAAGGTAGCCCACCTTGTGAGATTTTAAAAAATCAAAAAGATAAAAGGTGGAATGTCCACTTATGAATTACATAATGGTTTAATTCATAAATGGGGATGAGACAAAAGACAATAAATAATTGTTTTAATTATTTATTTGGTGGGATGGAGAGTGGGATAAATAAATAAGTTAGTGGGAATAATATAAATTATTTAATTCATGGTGGAATGTTCACTTATGAATTAAATAATGGTTTAATTCATAAATGGGGGATGAGATAAAAGACAATAAATAATTGTTTTAATTATTTACATGGTGAGATGGAAAATGGGATAAATAAATAAGTTAATTTGATCCAAGGATAAATGATAATGTTATGGAGGAAATAAAGATTGATTAGTGACGTGTTTAAATAAATAGACATAATTTATTTATTTAAATAATCATGGAGGAAATAAGGATTGATTAGTGATGTATTTAAATAAATAGACGTAATTTATTTATTTAAATAATTATGGAGGAAATGGACCTGATTAAATAATTGAATTATGTGAGGGAGAAGTGTGGTCATCATAGAAAAATATGGTTTACAAGTTGAGGCCATTTTTATATGTCTACATTTTTTCCCTCTTTGTAATAATGTCACTTGTCGCATTGTGACAAAGAAAATAAGTCAAAGCCATGCCCCAATGAAGGTATAGAGTATCAATGCCCCCTTGGGAAATTTTTCAAATTTTGGGTCGGCGGCAGGAATATTTGGAAAGGGTCCTTAATAGTCAATTTGATGACAAGAAAAATGATGGCGCATTCGGTTTTGGATTTCGACATGTTTAAAGTGGCCAACGGGATAGTCAAAGTTGGTCAAATGAGCATCTAGTACTAACCTAGTTGACTTATGTCATTTTCACTTCTATAAATAGGTTGACAAAGGGGTAAAAGTCAATTCATTCTTACTCTTCCCTTTGTAAATTTTGAGAACTCAGAGCAGAAAGCAGTGCAGCGAGGATGGTGATTCTAGTGACAGAGCATTGCAGTGAGATTGTCCAGACTTTTAGACAACTAGAGGGCTTAGAGCTGACAGTTTGTACCCCTATCCTCCTTTGTAATTTTTTCGTTTTGCATGCCAAATTTAGCTTTCTAGAGGAAATAACAAATGCACCATGATGCATATGCATTTGCGTTCAATGCATTCGCCTTTGCCGCATTTGATGCATCGTGATACAAATGACATGCTAAATTAGGGGGACCCTAGTTTATGTGCTGCATTTGCAAAAATTGCGATGCATTCGCATTTTCAAGTCACATTTGAATGTTTGAATGCCGCAATCATTAAGTTGTGACACAATTGTTGAATTATGCAACGCATTTGAGTGGAACGATGCAAGTGTCAAATATTGTGATGCATTCATTTCGATGCAATGCATTTGTGAGACCGAGCGACGCAATTGTCATTTTGTGATGCATTTGACAAACAGAATGACGCATTCGATGTTTTGAAACATAATTGCCTCAGTGCAACACATTTGACTTTGACTTTGACTATGGTTGACTTTGATGTTTGTAAAAAAATTACTACTTTTGAGGATACTGACAATTGGCTAAAGGTACTGACACGTTGTTTGGTTTGTGCAGAGACAGCTTGCCCCGATATACACATGAGAGAGCAGGCCGACAATATTTTAGTTTGCTGACTAGCTGACTCTGAGGGAGCGATGATGACTGATGTGGCTAGGTCTATTCTATGTCGCCTATATGCCTGCTACTAGGGAAAATAGGGGGTTGATGACTGCATTGTGCGAGCGATGGCATTCTGAGACCTGTTCCATCCACTTACCGACAGGTGAGGATACTATCACGCTTGAGGACATCTACCACATCCTATGAGTGCCCATCAAAGGAGAGAAAATCGTCTACGAACCTCATCATGGTGAGTAGACATTCTGAGCGTACTACCAAGATGAGGGTGCTTGGAAGTATATTGCTATATTTCTTCCACCGATTGAGAGACCACAGTTGGTAGAGGGGATGCCCTATGCCTACTACTATGCAGGCACCCTACAACAGAAATAGATGGGTAAGACAGGTTGGAGGTGGCATTAGATTGACATGATGGTGTCCTTTATCTGGAGGCCATACAGAGATTGTCAGTAGTGGGATGATGAGGTGGACCATCTCAGCCTATGCCGAGAGTATTGGTATTTGATTGGTAGGACTATGTAGACTTCATTGATTATCGAGATGTATTTTCTGCAGCATTTCCTTAGGCAGTTTAGAGAGCAGTAGGGTGTACCTATAGGGACAACTAAGTACACACGGTCTTCCAAAGAGTATGCTTGGGGGCTAGCCATTCTAGTATCCTTTGCTGAGTAGTAGATTGATGGGCTAGGAGCCCAGCCATGGGGATGGAGGGGTGGGATAGCCGATCCTGGGATCACAACATACTATGATTTATGGTGGCATGCACATAGACCAGTGCCTTTGACAGATCCCAATGGGCCAGTGCCTATAGACAGATGGTCAGTGATAGCTCGCGTGTCAAGGGATAGGCAGGAAGGTAAAGGCAGTGACAGGGGCAAAGGCTAGGGGAGGGATGGAAGCAAGGATGGAGGTAGGGCTAGAGGCAGGGGGAGAGATGGAGGTCGAGACAGAGGCAGGGGTGGAGATAGAGATAGGGGTGGAGATGACGAAGATGATAGAGATGATGGAGGAGAGATGGTGAGAGACAGGGCCGGAGGGTATGACAATGTGTGGTGAGAGTAGCATTAGATGCTATTCCTAATGTGGCTAAGGAGGGGGAGAGAGAGGAGCAGCCCAAATAGGAGGGAGAGGGTGTAGAGAGACGGGAGGAGGAGAGAGAGGAGGATGTGGAGGTGGCAGAGGCCAGAGAGGAGGATGTGGGGGTGGCAGAGGCCAGAGGGGAGGATGTGGAGGTGGTGGAGGCTAGAGGAGAGAATGTGGAGGTGGCAGAGGCCAGAAAGGAGGATGTGGAGGTGGTGGAGGCCAGAGAGGAGGATGTGGGAGAGGATGATGATGACGATGATGATGATGCTATGCATAAGGCCGAGAGACTCCTCTAATGGTAGATGATGGAGGGCGAGGAGGAGACACCTTCCAGTACGGTGTTTCCCCCTAATGCCACAACATACCAGCGATTGGACGATCTTTAGAGGAGACTGGATGAGAGTACCGCACAGGTCCGATCACTATAGTCAGCACTAGAGGTGGTTCAGGTAGAGTGGGATCAGGCAGTGATCTATTAGGAAGGCTCATCTCAGTGGTGCATTGAGTTTTCCACATTATGTACAGGGCCCTCAGGGGATATGGCTCCTGAGCTAGCTAGGGCGAGAATGAGGTTGGGTCAATACAAGACTCTATATGAGTAGGTGGTACCTCTTGAGCAACGAGATCCTACGTTGTTGCGGTCACAGACGAGGATAGGTAGTGGCCATCGATCTAGGAGTGGGAGTAGTAGTATGAACCACATGAGTGCAGGAGGGTCTACCTCGACATGGCACACATTAGGGAATAGGTCCCACCATTCACACATGCATGCCTTGGGTCACCACTTGAGCCACAATCATGGGTCTACTGGTTCAGTATAGAGGTCAGGATAGGGGCAACCACCAGTGACAAATCCATCTACCTCTCAGAGTTAGGGTGTCGTGACGTCACATATGCCACTAGTATCAGTTCCATTGGTTTCTCAGGCAGAGGTTCCTATAGGTCCACCCCTTGCTTCAGTGCCAGTTACAGGGTTTCCACCGACATACTCTTCACCACGAGGGAATGATGAGAGTCTACCCTAGGGGCATTTTTATTATTATGACACATTCATGTATATATGATTGAGCCTACGAGCTCCATTTTTGGGATATCTCTTGACTTTATCCTATAACAATGTACATTTTTGAGACAATATTATATGATGATGCAGTTTTGATGTGGCATATATATGTGTTATGTGATGCTCTTTGATTTATGCATTACGATATGTATGATGTATGATGCTGACTTATGATGTATATTTGTGTCCTATGATGCTTACTCATGATATGATGTGATGATGATGCCGTGCTTATTTATATGTTATGTTGATTTTTTGATGCTGGTGATAATGATATGCATAATGTATTTATTTAAATGGATGTCCTGCAAATGTGAACATAATATGCAATGAAATTTTATATGATTTAATGTTATGGATAATGTATGTATGAACCTAATGAAATGCTTATATGATCATGTATGCACTCATATTTTTGTATGAGGATATCACCGTGAGATGGATGAGAGAAGAAACTAGACTATTGAGAGAAGATGACCCAACCAAAGGAGATGCATGTTAGTTCCTAGACTGAATCCTTCAAAACTTTACCATAGGACTTAATTATTTATTGATCTTAATCATCATTGGGCAGACTGTTGTGATGACCAACAAACACCATGATATGATGTAGATCAAGGTGTGCAAGGTCATATCATCACCTAAGACAAGCAGTCACAGACAAGGATGATCATGACTCATACCAAGAGTGCAATTTCCCCAAACTTTTTTTCATGCACAACCATAAGCAAAAAAATACAAGAAGGACAAATCATGAAATGTCATTGCTTCTCTAAATCATGTTTCCAGGACATCCTTGAGAAACTAGCAACATAATTGTCAAAATACAAAAGAAAGCCATCATCATGATACGTCGCTATTTTTCTAAATCCCTAAATTAGGATCTCGCTGAGAAACTAGTAATCATACGTGTCAAAATCAAGAAAAAAACATCATGATACATCGCTGCTTCTCTAAATCTTGTTGTTGGGATCTCGGTGAAAAACTAGTAACATGATAAAAAGCCAAAAGACAGGATAAGATAATCATGATATGTCACTGCTTTTCTAAACCCTATTGGCAAGATCTTGTTGAAAAGCTAGTACCATAATGAAAGCCAAAAGACAAGTGCCAAGTGTTTTCTAAGTGTGTCTGAATACCCATTGTTTTGATATGAATATGTCAGGTTTTTATGATGATGAAATGTCGGGGTGCCAAAGTCTTGACAGTGCCAAGATGACGAAATGTCGAAGATTGCCAAATTTAGGAGCGACACATCCTGCATAATGCTAATGTCGAGAGGATTGATCCTTAAAAGTCAGAAGGACCCTTCAAAATTCCAAATGATAGATGATGATGCCTAGGAAGTAATCATCCTAAGATGCAAGCGACCGAGATTGTTCTTCATAAGGACACATCTTAAGACAGTGATGATGTCAAGGAAGGACACATCCTAAGGCATAAATGAAAGAGTTTGTTCTTTAGAATGACACATCTGAAGATAGTGACGATGCCTAGGAAGGAAACATCCTAAGGCATGAATGACAAAAATTATCTTTCAGAAGGACACATCTAAAAGTGAACCAAGAGTTGACAGTTCGACTACTTATGATAATGTGACTTGTTTTTACCAAGTTTGACTAAAGTTTGGCTGAGTTTGACTTGTGTTGACTATATGTCAATTTTGTTGTGATAATATGATTGACACGTTTGAATAAAATATTTCTATACCTTGTTTTAAGAGTTTTCCTGTTTGGCAAATGATTTGTCTTGACTTGAAGATTGATGACGTGTGTGCGAGTGTAGTGTTATGGACCCTAATGGTCTGACCTAGTGCAGCCTCGGGGGCTCATCGATAGATGGCATTTCCTACGTCATGCACTCAGAGACCTTGTAGTTCAACACGACCAATGACTTTGTCTTGATGACCTAGGATTGAATCACAATTTTCTTTTGATAAACCTAAAAGGACTAACTGAATGTCTCGAGGACACAATAAAGTGAGTCTTGCCTAGGTAGAAAATGTGCAGAGACCATGTAGTTCGACAATGACATGGGTTGACTGATATGACTGACTTTGACTCCACTTTTTAAGATTTTGACATTGATTTAGATGTTCTTTTTGTTTTTGACATGTTTCGATTTCCTTGGATTTCTTTAGGAAATTTTTTGATTTTGAGGCTTTTCTTCAGGACATTTTGCAATGTTTTTGGTCTTTCTTTCAAGACTTTTTTAGATGTTTTTGTCTTTTTTCAAGACATTTTGAGATGTTTTTGTCTTTTTTTAGGACCTTTTGAGATGTTTTTGTCTTTAAGGACGTTTTGAGATGTTTTTGTCTTTTTTTAGGACTTTTTGAGATGTTTTTGTCTTTTTTCAAGACTTTTTGAGATGTTTTAATTATGCGTGACATCCACTATAGTAAGACGATAAAATTTGTTGCCCCCTAGTTAGATCCAAGACTTAGCTGATTTTAAGGGTCATGAAAGAGATTTTTTCGATGTACCAGATGGATAGTCATCAGGACTTGATGTCAACCATTTATCAACCATGAAAGGAAGAGGATAATGTGATAGTAGATGGAAAAGCAATGATTGATTACGCATGGCACCTGTTTGCTAGGTTTTCACCATCATACTTATCCAAAGTTCCTATTTTCCAGGTTTTCACCATTGGACAAATCATTTTTCTTTACTATTTTCATCAATTTTCAATTTTTTTTTTGTATTTTACGGTTTTCAACTCGATCTCCTAATGCTATGCATAGAATTTTTGGAGATGTACACTTTTAATAGGCTCTATTAGTTGTTTTCCATCTGGAGTAGCCAATTGATATGCTCCAAAACCAAAATATGATATGATAACATAAAGACCCAACCATTTTGGTTCAAACTTTCCCAGCTTTTCTCTGTCAGCTTGGTTTTTAGGGTTCTGTATGAGAACGAAGTCGCCAATGTCAAATTTCTTGACCATAACCTTCTTGTTGTAATTGTGGTAGAGATGGTTCTAATATGCTTGTAGATGGTTCAAGGAATTTTTCCTTCTTTCCTCTAACATTTCTAGCTCTTCCAAGCGTGACTGTCTATATTCTTCATCATCTGTTAGACCCTTCAGGGAGACTCGTAAAGAAGGAATTTCAACCTCAATGGGCAAGATAGCCTCAACCCCAAAGACCAGGGAAAATGGAGTAGCTCCTGTAGGTGTACGAATGCTTGTGTGGTAAGCCCACAGAGCAGGGTTGAGTTGGGTATGCCAGTCACAGCCAGTGTCATTGACAGTCTTTTTGAGGATTTTGACGATGGTTTTATTTGACACCTCAGCTTGACCATTTCCTTGTGGGTATTATGGAGATGAAAAATGATGTTGGATATGAATCACTCACATAACTCTCAAATGTCTTGGTTTTTAAATGGATGTCCGTAGTTAGTGATGATGGATTGTGGAAGGCTATACTAGCAAATGATGTAGTTAAGGATGAACTTGGATATTTTCTTGTCAGTTATGTATGTCAGAGGGATGGATTCGATCCACTTTGTAAAATACTCAATGGCGGTGATGATGAATTTATGGCCATTGGACGAGGTCAGGTGAATTTTACCCATGAGGTTGAGTCCCCATTGAGTGAAAGGCCAAGGAGAAGTGATCGGACAAAGTTCCTGTGCTAGAGCGTGGATCAAATCACTACGAATCTAACATTTACAACAAGTCCTGACATATTCTATTGCATCCTTTTCAATGGTCAGCTAATAGTACCCAAGTCTCGTTACTTTCTTGGCTAGAGTAGGACCACTCAAATGAGACCCACATATACCGACATGTACTTCACGTAAGGTTGTCCGTGCTTCATTGGTGTCGAGACATATAAGGAGGGTGTCGTCAAAGCTATGACGGTAAAGGGTGTCACTGATAATGGCATACCTTGCAGCTTTTTAAATAAAAGACTTCCTTTGGTTATTGGACAGGTTTAGTGGAAGGGTTTGAGACTTAAGGTAGTCATAAATATCCTAGTACCAAGGAGAGTTGGGACCAACAAGATTGAAAACCATCTGAGACTCTGGAATGTCATAGGTGGGGACCAACAATTGTTCTATGAGGAATTCCAGCTGAGGCATGTTGCTTGGTATGTTGAGTAGGGAGCCTATTGTAACCATTGCATCTGCTGCCTTATTCTGCGCTCTCAGAATTTGTTCAAAAGTTACCATATGAAAGTACATTTGGAAACTGTCCACCATCCATTTGTAGGGCATCAACTTCTCATCTTTTGTGTCATAGTCATCATTAACCTGGTTGATGACGAGTTGAGAATCCTCGTAGACATGTAGTGCTCTGATTTTCCATTTTATTGCCATTCTTAGTCCTGTAACTAGTGCCTCATATTCTGCCACATTGTTGGTGCGTGGTAAGGAAATGTAGAAAGACTTAGGAATGGAATCTCCTTGAGGGGTGATGAATAGGATTCCTACCCCCAAGCCATGATTTGTGTGTGATTCGTCAAAATAGAGTCGCCAAGGTGCCTTTGGTTCTATATGGAATATTGACTCATTTGGGAAATCCTCCACTAACAGGTGATCACTTTGTAAGGATGTGTCTACTTGCTGGTCCACTATGACTTGCCCTTTTATTTCCTTTCTTTCTATATATTGAATGTCATATTCACTCAGAATCATGACCCATTTTTCTAGACATCTTGTTAATGCTGCCTGACTTAATAGATATTTGAGGGGGTTAATCTTTGCTACTAGTTGTGTTTGATGACTTAACATATAATGTCTTAGCTTCTGTGTTGCAAAGACCACAACTAGACAAGCTCGTTCAATTGTTGTGTAGTTCAATTCATACCCAACCAATGTATGATTGATGTAATATATAGCTTTGTTTTTCCTCTTGGTCATTTTGTTCTAGTAATGTCCCTAGTGTTGAATTAGTTGTCAAAATGTATAGGATCAAAGGCTTTCCATGAATGGGAGGCATGAGGACTAGTGTTGATAGTAGGTAATATTTGATTTTTTGAAAGGCCTCTTCATATTTATTTGTCAACACAAAGGGGATACCCTTGCACAATAGATATTGGAATGGGTGACAGCTGTCATCCAATTGGGCTATGAAGTGCCAAATAGATTGTACCCTGCCTTGTAGATTTTTGAGTTCACTGATTCCTTTGGGCGGAGGCATGTCTATGATGGCTTTGAATTTTTATAGATCAACCTCAATGCCTCTTCGAGAAACTATGTATCCCAATATTTTACCTGATGTGATACTGAAAACACATTTCTTAGGATTTAGCCAGACTTTGTATTCTTCCAGTCTCTTGAAAATTGTGTCTAAAACCCTGAGATGATCTTTCCTGGTTATTGATTTAGCCAATATGTCATCTACATAATCTTCCATTATTTTATGCATCATGTTATGGAAGATTGTGGTCATATCCCTTTGATATGTGGTGCCTGCATTTTTGAGACCGAATGGCATGACATTCCAACAGTATGTACCCCATGGGCAAGTAAATGTCATTTTGTGATGATCTTCAGGGGCAATGCAAATCTAATTATAGCCAGAGAAACCATCCATAAGGGACATGTCATATCCTTCTATAAGGTCAACTATGATATCAATATTTGGTAAAGGAAGTCAACTTTTGGGCATGGTTTATTTAGGTCTCTAAAATTTGTACAAATACAGATCAGTCCATTTGGCTTTGTTACTGGCACCAGGTTGTATATCCATTCAACATAGTCAATAGACCATATGAATCCAACATCTAGCAGTTTCTTTAACTTGGCCTTGACCAATAGAGCCACTTGAGGGTGCATTTTGCATAACTTTTGTTTGACTGGTTTGGCATTAGGCAATAATGGTAAATGGTGTAAAACCATTTCTAGATCTAGTCCAGGCATATGGACATAGGACCATGCAAAGTTGATTTTACGTTCTGTAAAGAACTTATGAAATTCTAATCTCTCTTCTTTAGTCAATGAAGTAGCAAAAAGGACCATTTTAGGATCTTTTGTAGTGGCTATATTGTCTTCTATAGTGTCTTTGATAAGCATAGCTGATTTCTCTTGTTGCACGGGAAGAAAGTCTAGTCCTCCATCTTTAGGCACCCCGAAGAGGTTTTCACCCACAGATACGTCCTTTGTTTTTACCATTTTGTCATCAAAAGGTGCCTTTTAGTTTTCACCTAGAGATGTTTCATTTTTTATTTTATTTTTATTTTACTTTTGCGACTGGAGGATGGAGTAGTCTCGCCGAAGTATGTTGTGCAATCTAAATCGATGGAAAATCTTGACTTATGATCACCCCTGGGTATGCCCTCACATAATCAAATAAATTATGCAATTGCCTCATCATTCTGAATGTATCCAGGACTAGTGGGCTTTGTTGGTCCCAATCGACTAACTGAGGATAAACTAGGGAAATGCCATCGTCATTGTTGGTGAATTGAGGGGAGGATGCAAAAAGCATGCAGAAAGATTTAGTGATGTTGTAAAGGAGATTATCATCATCCAACTCAACATCAGACTCTATCCAATATTCCCCTTCACTAGTCTCATATTCGTTGCAAAAATAAGGGTTGAAGGACTTAGAATCCTGGTTGTCAGTATCGTCTGGTACTTCAAATGGATTGGACTGGAGGGATTCAAATGGTGGGTCTTGTATGTCATGGGGAGTGGTAATGGGACTTTGACTATTTGTTTCCTTTTCAATTTAAATGTTTTCCAAAATCTTTGTTCAGAGGTCCGTTCCCCTGCTTTGACAAACAAATCATCAAGGCAACAATCACTTAAGGATCGTTCTGAGCCAAATTCCCACTCTTGGGAGTCAATTTTGGTGAGAGTTTCCTTAGTGGTATTGACACTTTTCGAAGCATGTACTTGCTCACTTGAAAGTCCAATGGTACGCCGATCATCATTATCAAGCGATCCAAACCTTAATCCAAGATACTTTGGAATTTGGAAAGGTTCAATGGGTTCTCTTCATCCAGCTTTATTTTTTCCTAGGCCACTAGTACCGTTGTAGCCTTTAGCCTTCATTATGTCATAACCCTTGCCATATTTTTGAACTGGCAATGGGGGTAGTGCGAAAGTATCTTTATAGATCCATCCTATTATATCAGCAAGGTCCTCATTACTCATATCTCCCCATTTGATAAAAAATGTTTTTAGTGGAACCTTGAAAGTTTCCTTGAGTTCCATTCTTAAACATGGCCGACCATATATATTTGGAGGCTTGGGTATTGTTGTTATGTTGTATGATGTATGTAGTTTGAACTCCCCACAGCCAAGGTCCTAGATCTTGATAGTGGATTCAACCTTAGGGTTTGCGGGAGGTGGTGATGTAGTAGAAGATGTGGGTTGAGCGGATGTGGAAGATGATATGAGTGTGGATGGGTCAATGTATTTGGATGATGAGGAGCCAGGTGCTTATTGGTTAATAGCTATTTGGTTTTAAAAAATACCCCTTAGTTTGGTACAATATTGAAAAGGGTTGGGGTCTCCATATATAGTTATTTCTGTGCCGTCAAATGGAAACATTAGGCATTGGTGATATGTGGATGGAACAAATTTTAAGGCATGAATCCAAGGATAGCTTTTCAAGATGTTATATGGTAGTTATAAATCTAGGACTTGGAAGGTTGTTTCCACAATGACTGGTCCCACTCTGATGGGGAGAGAGATAATGCCATGTGAAGAGCGTTCTTCATCATCATATGCTTTGATCACTATACTCTTTGTCGGGTCTACACATGCATCAAAGAATCCTAGAGCCTTAACCAATTTGAGGGAGCATATGTTCAATCCTACTCTGCCATCTACTAAAACCCATCTAACTTTGTGCTTGTGGACAAAAGTTTCTATGTGTAATGCATCGTTGTGGTTGATCTTGGGCGATGAGTAGTCTTGATCTGAGAAGGTGACATGGTGAGGCGTGGTGAGCTATCCCACCATGGTCTCAAACTAATTGAAATCAATGTCCTCGGGGACTGATGACTCTTGTAGGGTTTTATCTAGTATATCCTTGTGTGTGGGAGAGATACAAAGTAGCTCCAGTATAGAGATTTGTATGGGAGTTTTGCCCAGCTGGTCGATAAGGTTGAACTGACTTTTTAGTTGCCATTGCTTTGTGGCTGAGACAGGTTTTGGTTGTTTAGCAGATGGGCTAGGTATGGTGATTTTGGGTTGTAATGGTATTAATGTATTCATCATTAGTTTGGACATTATTTATAATAGATTGGCCAGAATAGTCGTACCTAGATCAGGTGAAATTAGCATGATAATTTTTTATCTTTTGACTTGACGTGGAAGTATTATGAGAACCATGGCCCTGCAGTGGATTCTTGTGGATAGTATGATTTGAATTGGAGGAAAATTGTGATCCACCTACCTCAATGGTGTGACTTTCGATAAGATATTGTATTAAGTTTTTCAATTGTTGACAGTTAGAGGTTGTATGTCCTTTTGCTCGATGATACTCACAAAATGAATAATCGTTCCACCATGCTAGTTTGCATTGTCCTAGGTCATATGGTTTGGGTTCTTGAAGTGTGATGACCTCATTCTGGAGGCATTTCTTGAGGACTTCTTTAATGGGTTCACCCAGAGAAGTGTATGTGCGACCCCTAGGAAACTGTCTTATTTGACAGTATTGTCCCTGATTATTCTGATTGTTCTGGTTGTTTGAAGGGACATTTGTAGGGGTTTTCAATGTTGTTGTTGGTTTGTTTTGTTGTTGAACCCCTTTTAAGTCTAGTACAGGACCCATAATGTTTGCAGTCTTGGCATTAACAACATCGTCATTTGTAACGTGTTTATTTTTTACCCAGTATTTATTCTTGTCGGTAGGAGGATTTGCATTTGCATTTTTGGGACCGTATCTTAGTTCTCCCTTTGCGATCAAGGCTTTCTCAATCTGGAACCCTTTTTCAACTAAGTGCATGAAATTTGTGCAACAATGTACTTGCAATGCATATCTTAGGGGCCCCATAAGTGTTTGCACAAACATGTCAACCTTTTCCCTTTTGGGTATGTCAATATGACACCGACTAGCTAAACTTCTCCATTTTTGAAAGAATGGGATGAATGTCTCACCAACATCCTCCTGTGTGAGATTGTACAAGCTAGTGATAGAGGTTTCCATGTCAATGTTCTATGCATAATTTTTTATGAACTTTTGTTTTAACTCATCCCACGTTTGGATATCTTTTTGAGTGGAGAACCACTCGAGGGTAGGACCTACGAGACTTTTGGAAAAGAGTCTCATCAAATACATTTGTTCATAGGTGAAATCCATACAATTGGTTGCAAATTTGCAAACATGTTTGATGGGTTTTTTCTTGCCTTTGTATTTTGTGAGATTGGGTGAAACATATCCCAGAGGAAATGGAGACATGTATAGGTTTATGTCAAATGGGTATAAGTTTAGATCGTATTAAACTTTTGATTTCTTTCCCGATATTTGTATATTTTGGACAGTTTTCTCTAGACCCATCAATCTTGTTTGTAAGGGATCCATAAAAGGGTTATTTGTGGTTCCGTACATTGGATTGCTTGGTAAACCATAGGTCCCCATTTTTTGTTTGTGAATATTGGAATATTGTGGAGGGATGGACTGTTGTGACATGTATGATGTGTTCGGGTTGGCATGTTGTTGGTGTTGAAGGATTGGATTGGGTGTATGTTGATGGGTATGAATCTGAGATGAGTAGATTGGGATGTGTATCCCAACCCTTTGTGTTGTTACTTGGGGAATATGGTGAACCTGAACATTGTGATGTACTAATGATGTCATATGTTGTGTCATTTGGCCACCTTGTCCAAATTGTTGAGGTTGTCCAAGGGGATTGTTCATAGTTGATCCTTGGGAGGTGATTACATGTGACTATGTTGTTGTGTTAGCATTTTGTTGTTGTCTAATGGATGTGGCGTTTATTGTGTTGGAGTTGTTTGGAATGTTGGAGGTAGCATGCAACATTGTCGTAGTGTCAAAGAAAGTATTGCTCGTAGCGTTTGAATTTTGACCACTATTTGTCATGTTGTGTGCATTGTGGACATTAGGGTCAGGAAATGTTGATCTCAACGTGTTAATGTTGAATCCTTGAGGTAAATTAGCTCCTTGACTTAGGAGTATGCCTAAGTATCTATCTTTGTCGTATAGGACCATTTGTTCTACAAATTGAGAGGCTTTTGGATCTTGTACCGCTACCTCTAGGTTTTCTTTAAGTATTTGACCATGCTCATCCTTACGTAAGAATGGTTCAAATAGACTATTTGATGAGGATGGTATTGTTGTGAGAATTTGATTGTTTGTATTGCTGAATAGATCGTCAAAAGTCCAATTGGGGTCATACGTGGGGTTGTTGGCAATGGAAGCAGGGTCTTGTCTAAAGTTTTCCATTTGCCGTTTCAATTTTTGGAGTCTAGTCTCCACCATAAAATGAGATTGCTCAAAGGAAAATGACAACTAAGGAGTGCACTATGCAAGGCCTAAGTTTAAAAATGACGACTAGGATGAACAATTTTTTTTTTTGGATTTTTGGGAATAAAATATGCAATGTTTAAACTTATAATGCAACTTAAGACAAGGATACCTAAGCACTTCTAAGCTCAGCCTTTGTTTTCGATTTTGGTTACTAAAGGACTTTGCTGAAAAGGACAAGGACAAGGCCAAAATGACTAGTGAGTTTTCCTAACTAGACTATTGAGTTGGAAAAGTCTCACAAAAAGGACAATGACTAAAAAAGGGATTTGACGATAAAGTCTAAGAGAACCTAGTTTTGAAAGAAATGACGTTGCTAATTGTGTTGAGATTTGCCTAATCCAAAGTATGTAAGATGGAACACCTAGGGAAAAACTAATACCTAATGTATGCAACTAAAAAAAGAAGGATGTAAGCTATGGTCAAGAATGTAAACTAATGGTCAAAAATTTGAGCAATTTCAAAATTGGTTTCTGACAAAATCTCCTTAGAACCAATGTTTGAAAAATGATTGACAAGGTGCAGACTTTAGATTTGACTTTGTATGAATATTTTATATGTGACAGGAAAATGCATCATTCGAGGTAGCGAATGCGTCTCAATTTGGCGAATGCGTCATAGTTTGAGAAAATGTAGCTCGGGGACTGAAAAATGCGACTTGGTTTGGAAGATGCTACACTGTGAGGTTTAGTTGCATCATGATGCCTACAGATGCAGTGTTTTAAATGTTGAATGTGGTTTAACAAAGCATTTGCATTTTAGAAGAACGATTGTAGTTTGACATATGCGTCACAATTTGTAATAATTGAGTTTCTTGTCATTTTGATGGAAGATTTGATTTGTCTAATGGTAAATGTTTTGTCTACAATTGTGAATAAGGTGGATAATGTTTTAGAAATTTAGAAAGCACTTGGCAAGCACAGTGTTTTGGGTGTAAGCACACATAAAAAAGTACAATCCTAAAAGGCCAATAAGCCAAGGGTTTGTATACTTGGTATAGCCCACCGATATACCCCTAATTGGTGATAAACACCTTTCCTTTTCAAGAGAGGATAGCTTAGAATTATGGTGGCATTGGCTCCCCTCCATGGCTCATTAACGTCATTTGAGCACACCAAATTTGAATTCTTGGGTAGTGACTTCCCAAGAACTTCTATCTCTTCTCAATTGGATTAGTAGTGAGTGTCTTCGGGAATGATACTGTACACTGCACTATACTAAGCAATGGCCAAAGAACTGTTGGACACTAATACAAAAGGTGTTTAATTCGGCCATTTTGTTCGTAGGGCATGATCCATGCAATGAGAGTCCCCTTTCAGATCCATCTCATTGGAACCATATGCATGATTCTTGGCCTTTCCCTAAGAATCCACTTTTATATACCAGCTGGAAGTCCCTCAGGTTCAGGGTGCTACCAGTCTGAGTCGTCTTGGGGTGAGTACTTTTTCCCACCAGAATAGGCCAAAGTTCTATAGTTAATAACCATTTCTCTTACACCTAGGATTGCTCAAAAGTACAATGGGAGAGGATACTTTGATTACTAAGTCGTAAGGGTAATGACATATAAAAACGGGTCTAGTTTTTTTATCACCGAGTTTTTACAAGGTGAGAGCATACTCGCCTACCATTTTACAAACACAATCAGACATAGCAGAAACACAAGTTATTTTTAATTACACCAAAAGGAAATGTGTATTATACTAAGAAAAAGAGAGGAACATTGGTTTGATGTTTAGTCTTTGACGTTCGAACCTGCAAGAGCACACATTAGTAGTTTGAACATTTACCTTTGACCTATGAAAAGTAACCGCCAAATGCTACAAATCCTGATTAGTAACAAAAAACCTATGCTAGGAAGAATGCAAAAAATAACTAGAATAATAGTGACACTAAAAATAATGAAAACTTGAATAGAAATCACCAGAAAACATTACCAATCAAATGCGTCATGACAGAGTGAATACATCACTCTGTCTGTTGAATGTGGCTTGATATCACAAATGCATCACTCTATTTGTCAAATGTATCATGAAAGATCAATTGTGGTGTTTGGGTGTTCAAATGTGTCGCGATGCATTCAATGCATCACGAAAAAAATCAACTACGTCGTTCTGCACCTGTACCTTTAAAAAACAAAAAAAAATGCAAAACTGTATGAAAAAAAAGAAAACAAAGTCGGATTCACGTCAAGTTTAGTCTTTGATGTTCGAACCAGTCAAATGCGTTATGATAGAGCGAATGTGTCACTCTATCTATTGACTACAACTCGATATCGCAAATGAGTCACTCTATCTGTCAAATGCATCACGATAGATCGATTGCAGTGTTTGGGTGTTCGAATGCATCGTGACACATCAGATACGTCACAATTTTAAAAAAATTCAACTGCATCATTGCATACCTATACCTGCAAAAACAACATAAAACACACAAAATCGTATGGAAAAATAATAGAAAACAGAGTTGGATTCACGTCAGGTTCACCAAATGTATCTAAGGGTTAAATTTGGGATTGAGGATTAGCAATGAATAGATCAATAATATAAACCCAAAGAAGCTATGAAGCATAAAGAAAGAAAATAATAATTAAACAATTATACTAGATATTCGTGAAGCTTCCATGAATCACCTCCATCGCACCTTCTAGTTTGCAGTGTATGATTGATGCCCTCAGATCGAGTGTGTAAGGAATTTGACTATGCCATTATCCTATGCCAATTTATAAGGATTTAAGTAGAATTATGCCTATGCCTATGAAAATGACAAATGACTAAATGATAAATGACTAGAATGCCCCTCATAGATCCAAGAGTCCCAAGAGTTCTTTCATTATGAACAAGATTGACATTTTATAGAAAACACAATTTTGAATGGATGGACAAGATTGAATTATGACAAAAACCTAAAATCAGAGGCCATGATTAAATATGACCATCCCTAATTAGGGTTAGGGAAAAATCCTTAAATGAATGATCAAGATGCCATCTGAGAAAATCATATCAGTGGTGGAGAAATGATGAGATAATTAATTTTAAAAATAAATATTTTCAAAATTAAGAAGATAAGGTAGCCCACCTTGTGAGATTTTAAAAAATCAAAAAGATAAAAGGTGGAATGTCCACTTATGAAGTACATAATGGTTTAATTCATAAATGGGGATGAGACAAAAGACAATAAATAATTGTTTTAATTATTCATTTGGTGGGATGGAGAGTGGGATAAATAAATAAGTTAGTGGGAATAATATAAATTATTTAATTCATGGTGGAATGTTCACTTATGAATTAAATAATGGTTTAATTCATAAATGGGGGATGAGATAAAAGACAATAAATAATTATTTTAATTATTTACTTGGTGAGATGGAAAATGGGATAAATAGACAAGTTTATTTGATCCAAGGATAAATGATAATGTTATGGAGGAAATAAAGATTTATTAGTGACGTGTTTAAATAAATAGACATAATTTATTTATTTAAATAATCATGGAGAAAATAATGATTGATTACTGACGTATTTAAATAAATAGACGTAATTTATTTATTTAAATAATCATGAAGGAAATGGACTTGATTAGATAATTGAATTATGTGAGGGAGAGGCGTGGTCGTCATAGAAAAATATGGTTTACAAGTTAAGGCCATTTTTATGTGTCTACACTACCAATGAATGCAAAAATGATGGAATGAGAAAATGTACATAGAGGACCCCTTGGTTATATAGTAAAGGTGAGAACATAGAAGGGCATAAGATTATGAAAAGTATCGTAATCTTATGACATGAGACAACTATGAAAATATATCACTCCACCTAAAGTGGAGAAGTGATAATGTAATAATCACCACAAAAGGTGGAGAGATAATCACATGATGTGTCCACAAAAGGTGGAAGTGATAAAGTAATGACATGTCAAGTCCACCAAAAGTGGAAAATCTCCAACAACCTGCTATGTGGTCCCTAAGTAAACATAACTAAGGTGTCATAATGACGTAGGAGAAGGTACAACACATTTAATTACACCAAAAGTTTCAAATTTTTCTTTTAAAAAAGTAAGACATGTCATTTTAGAATAATTATTAATTAATAACATCAAATACCTATCACCTTAAAAATTTCTTAGTCTTGTAGGACCAAAAAGATCTATATGCACTAATTCCAATAGTCTGATAGTATATTATTCTTTTCCCTTGAAGCTTCTCCTTATTTTCTTTCTAACTTGACATTCCTTATATACAACACTGATAGGATTTGTAATCTTTAGAAAATCTCCTACATCTTGAACTAAACTTATTCTTACTAGGTTATTAAAATTGATGTGGAACATCCTCTTGTTGAAAGTCCAACTATCATTAATTTTTATAAAGCAACAACCATCAACATCCTTAAGTTGATAAACATTTCCATCTATTTTTTTTCTATGACCAATCATAGTTCTAGAGCCTTTTATAATGTCACATCCATCATCCTGAACCATAAGATTCTATCCTTTCCTATACATTTGTCGAAAACACAAGAGGTTATGTCTCAAACTCTTAACATAGTAAAAATCATCTCTATTATTCTTGCCATCAAAATTGATTGAACCTTTTCCAAATTGTGTCACCAAAAAAGTGTATACTTTTCTTGATTTGGGAATAATTAATGATAAATTGGATTTAATTTCACCTTGGTCTAGTTTTGTGAGGTGTTATACACATCCACATTAGGTCTTGGACCCTAGCAAAATGAATAAAATATATGTCTTATAAAGGTGATGTAAAGTGTTGCAAATCACTTTCACACTTTTCTAGACTTTTATTAAGCATTTAAATCTAATGGTCCTTCCCCACCACTTTTGAATTAAATATTATTTTAATTCAAAAGTTAGCTTTTCCCTCTTCTTCTATAATTAAATAATTATTTTAAATTATTTAATTATTCATTACCCTTTTCTTCTATAATTAAATAAATATTATTTATTTAATTAATCCTCACTTTCCCTTCAATATTAAACAACTATTTTTAATTATTTAATATTTTTTCCTTTTCCCCCCTTTTGAATTAAACATTATTTTAATTAAAAAGTTAGTTTTCCTCTCTTCTTCTATAATTGAATAATTATTTTAATTATTTAATTATTTAGTATCCTTTTCTTTCTTTATTTAAGTAAATGCTATATTTATTTAATTATTTATCATTTCTTTATCTCCCCAATTAAATAATTATTTTTAATTATTTAATTATTTGTTTCCACCTTTCTTTTTAAATAAATAAAATCAATATTTTATTTATTTCTTCTATATTGGCCACCTAAATTAAATAATTTTTATTCAATAATTTTCTCCAACAATCTCTTTTTCTGTGCAAATCTTATCTTCCACCTCAAGTTTTTTTATCAATCTATTGGGTATGTGTAGGATCATCATGGAAAAAATAAGCCCTTAAGTGACAAAAAATTCAGAAAAATCAGAGTTAGGCAAGTTGACATAAAAATTTGAAAAGTTATCTATATTATCTCAAAAATATGTAAGAATAGAATCTGTAGCAAATTAAATGGAGTTTCTAAACTACTAGGTTTATTTTAAAAAAGAGAAAAATCTATTTGTTGAAAATTTGAAATTTCAATGTAGGAGTATTTAAATTTTAGGAAAAAAATAAGTAGGTGTTTGTCTAACCACCCTAACCACAATAAAATGATAACATTTTTTTATAATATTTTAGATATAAGTAGAGGACTTGTGTTCAAATGTGATGCATATTTTTTTGTAATTTTTTCTAGGTAAATAATTAATTATGATTTTTTTATTACAAATTTTAAAAAATATAAAATCTCGTATGTCTGATCACCTTAACTTAGCCAAAACTTCATGAAATTCATTTTTTCTTCTAAATCCTATAGTATGTGAAATATAGAATGTGACACATGTTTCAAATTGAAAAAATGTGATAATGTTTGAGAGTTATAGATATTTTTTATTTAGCCTATTAATTAGGACTTTAGTTGTAATTCTAATAGAAAATGAATAATAAATATTTATTAAATACAAAGTAGATCATAATTTACATTGGTGGAAAGCTAAGAATCTCCTTTAAAAACCCTTTTTGTTTCATCAGTTTTTGGTAAAAAAAAGTCGTCAGCCACATACCCTACACATACCAATCATATCACCACTTTTTGGCCCATCATGATCTTGCGCATACCCTATGTCTTTCTTCTCTCAATTAACCTACACCCTTGATTAAGTTATTTTCTAATTTAATCTTGGCCCTTGATCATAATTCTTATTATTAATTCTCCTCTATAAATGGAGACCTTTCATCCATTTATTATCCAAAAAATTCATACAAGCAATTCATTCATCATTCATTCATATCATTGAGTCAAACAAGCAATAACCAAGCATTCAAGAGCAAGAATTTTCATCCATTGTTGTAGCAATTCAAGATCCATCATCATGGAAAGGTATTAATTTCATTATTTCATGTTCATTGTTCATATTATTTCTTCATTTGGTTTAATTATCTAAAAGGGGTTTCACCAAGGTGAAAACCCCTATTCCCTAGCATTCAACATTTCTCTTTCTTTCTTTTTGTGTTTGCATATTTAGGATTGGAAATCATTGAAGAATAGGTTGAAAACTTGTTGAAGCCAACCTCTTATTTACAAAGCTAAAATATCAATGAAAAATCACTTTGAAGTGCATAGTTTCTATTTTGCATTTATTGTATTTATTTCATCTTTTTGCATATCACATTGTGTTTTCCAGCACTTTACCTTTCTTAAGTTTTGCATCATTAGAGAATTAGTACATCATAATAAGACATAATTATATCCCTCTTTACGTTAATCTTTGAGTGTTTACATAGATTTTTAACACTATTCCTTCCCTTTTAGGTGAAAGATCCTAGAAGGGTAAGTGTACAATAGGGTTCCTAAAATATTTGTTTACAAACACATCTTAGTAAATGTATCATCACCAAATATAACACATTCTCCATCATATTTTACAATTTTAACAAACTTACTCTTGTCATTGGTCATATGGTTAGATAATCCACTATTAACATGATATAGTAATTCTTGTCCTATCTAGCATGAAAAGAAGATACCAAAGTACCTTCAATCTTATCATTTTTATTTGGAGGTATTTCCTTCACATATCTCTCAAAGTTAGTGAGTGATCCCATAATATTAGTTTAAAATTTCTGGGAGATCTTATTTTTTCCTGAAATCACATATTTTTAGAAAATATAATGATTTAAACCTTGAAAAGTTTCATTTAAAGGATTCGAGTTTAAGAGGATTTGATTGAACCACCTTAGGTAAAAACCCATTGGATAGAACCTTACTAGTTTTAAACAATACCTATAATAGAGTCTCCTTTACACCTATAAAAATGTTGATAAAAACCACTTTTGATTTACCTTCTAGGGGATCAAATGAATTCATTTAAAATTTATATTTTGTAAGTATGTAGTCCTTATTATAAGATTCCCAAAAAGTATAATTTTAAATAAATTAATTTTATTATTATATTTATTTTTTATTTCTTGTGAATGTAGGGTTTTCACTAAAAATCAAGCTCTCTATTCTACACGTGGAAAAATAGCAGATTATCAATTTTCTTTTTGAAAAATATCAGTGCACTAGATATTGAAGTCCTTGATCCAACAAAAAAAAAATCAATACATACAAAAAAAGTTATATTGTATATAGTTCACCTATGTTTGAATTGTAATTAGTTTGACATTAAAACCCGATTAAGAAAAATATTCAATAAAACACTATGAAACCAAATGAAAGTGCTAGATATCTTAGTTATAAATCTAAATTCAAAAAAATTAGAATTTTATCCTTCATGGAAAAAAGTTATGTTGTATACGGTGAGCATCACTCCTTAAAAATGGTGTTTATTGAAAAAAACTAGTTTTCAAAGGAGATGGTAAAATAGGTGCAATCTAATTTCAAAAGTTTTGAAAAAAATATATTTAGAATGTATAGACAAAATGTCACAAATCACTAGTTTGCATCATCTTCAAATTCCTCATGATTTAGTTGCTATAGGTGCTCGAAAGTGAAAATTTAGTTGGAAAAATTAGTTCAATGTCCAGTTTAGAAAAAACCTGTAAACCGGTATTGGGGTATGTGCATGATCATAGAATAAATAGGCCCTTAATTGGCAAAAAATTCAGAAAAATCAAAGTTAGGAAACTTGACATAAAAATTTGAATAAGTTATCTATATTATTTCAAAAATATGTAAGAATAGAATTTGTAGAAAATTGAATGTAGTTTCTAAACTACTAGGTTTATTTAAAAATAAATAAAATCTATTTGGTGAAAATTTGAGATTTCAATGCAGAGTACTTAAATTTCAAGGAAAAAATAAGAAGTAGGTGTCTTTCTAACACCCTAACCACAATAAAATGATAATATTTTTTATAATATTTTAGATATAAGTAGAGGACTCATGTACTAATGTGATGCATAGTTTTGTATTATTTTTCCAAGTAAATAATTAATTATGAATTTCTTACTATAACTTTTAGAGAAATATAAAACTTATTTCTGACCACCTTAACTTGGTCAAAACTTCATGAAATTCATTTAAAAAAAAAATCCTATAGTATGAAAAACATAGAATGTGATGCATGTTTTGGATTCAAAAAAATACTATTTGAAAGGTATAGATTTTTTTCAATCAGCCTATCAATCAGGATTTTATTTCGTAATTCAAATAGAAAATAAATAATAAATATTTATTAAATTCAAAGTAAAGAATAATTTATATTGGTGGAAAGTTAGAATCAACTTTATAAAACCTTTTCATTTCATCAATTTTGGGTTAAAAAAAGTCGTCAACCACATACCCTAGACATACCCATCATATAGCCACTTTTTAGTGCATCATGATCCTGCACATACCCATTGTGGGATCACCCTAGTAGAAAAAGTTTCATCTTTTAAAGCCATGAACAAGTTATCACCATCATCATCATCTCCATAATGAGATTCATCACTAGAAATACTTGCATCTTCTCTAACATAATAGATTTTCTTAATCATCTTACCTTTTTTCCCCTTATTTTTGTTATTCAAAGCTCTATTTGGACATCTTGAAGCATACTGAACTATCTTTGTACAAATGTAACATTTGAACAAAAAATTAACACTATACTTACTAGTACCGTTTTTCATTCTCCTTACAAAGTTAGATTGTACATCATCAAGATCCTCTTTATTTGATTCCTTAATCTCTTTTGATTGGCTAGCATTAAAATCCATCTCAACTTTTTCACCACTATTTGTACCATATTCTCTCATCTCAAAAGTGGTTAAGTAAGAATACAACTAATTGCTAACCTATATTGATTTAGATTTGAAAATTCTTTAATAGTAGAAACTTGATGATTACCATATTTAAGAAGAGTTATAAGTATTTCTTTACCACTTTTGGTTCTTTGAGTTCTCTACCAAGACCTTTGATGGCATTGACAACTTCATCTACCTTCTACATGTAGCTTGTAACATTTTCATCTTTAGACATCCAAAATTTATCAAACACGATCTTCATATTTTACATCTTATCTTCTTTGACCTTATCATATCCTTCATAAGTGATTTCTAACTTTACCCGAATTTCTCTAGTAGTCTTTAGACTCATGACTTTCACTAATTCAGAATTAGTAAGACTACTTAAGAGAGAATTCCTTGCTCTACCATTGGTTTCATAGGACTTGAACTCATCAATATTACTTGGACCATTTGCATGTATAGTGTATCCATCTCTAATTTACTTCAAGACATTAACTCCAAGATAAAATATAAAAACTTCCATTCTCATCTTCCAAAATTCATAGTCTATTCCATCAAATATAGGAATCTCTTTCTTGTGTTGCATCCCAAATCTACCTAAAGTGGCTAATATTTTTTCCAAGGAACCTTTCTCTAATACCAACTATTCAATGCACAAGACAATTAAGAGGGGGGTTAAATGAGTTATACATTAAACCTTCAAAACCCTCATAAATATTTAATTAGCATGAAAAAAAAACTGAAACTGAAACTACTCAACACCATACAAAAAAGAACATTAGATTTACATGGAAAACCAAATATGGGAAACACCATGGTTAGGATTATCCCACAATATAAAGTAATATCAAAACTAGTTACAAAGGTCTCACTACTGGAGGGTGCACTACCTAGAAGAAAGAAGGGCTCATTGCCATAATAGAAGAGAAGACAAAGAAGAATATTGCACAAAGAAATCCATCTTGATGCAATAGAGAATTCCAACACAACATCATCAACACCTTCGTAGATTGAATAAAGAATTATAGACACCATCTACTCAATACATCCAATAATCTAACACATGAAAGCTCATACTGCACTTCCCAAATTCATACAGTAACACTTGACAATTTACATCATTTACATCACATTTTTCTATATTTTTTTATCACTAAATCCCTCAATAAATCAACTCTAATATATACCTTCTTCAACCTTGAAAAAATTCTCCAAGGTTGATTATGCAGCTCAAATGTGAAAATTAAAATTAGGTCAGTACCAAAACATTCCCATAGAGGGAAAGAATGAAGGTGGACCACAAAACACCTTAGCTAGGACTTGGTTCCACTCACACATGCCACACCACACTTCTACCGAAAAAAAGCACCTTCACATTTATTGTAAACATCAAAATTAGTCATTACTCATGTAAAAACTATTAAAATTTTAAGTACACTATTCCTTTGATCCAACAATAATTCACAAAAAAAAAATTCACCATAATACAATCTAGATTATTCCACAAATACCCTAAAATCCAATAAAATTCTTCACAACAACAACAACTTTCACCTGAAGAATGTATACACCCAATACATCCTAGCAACTCTGCCATATATTATAACTTCAAAAAGTATCTTCTAAAGAACTAAATATTGAATCAATTCTCTTCAAGAAAGATACCAACACTATCAACACACCTTTAGATCTACAAGACCTGAAACCAAACTGTGGAGAAATTGAGAGCAAAAAAATTTCTCCTAGACACCTCAACAATACACAATTCATGCAATGGTGAATATAATTTCCTTTGCACAGTCATCCAACACACCAAATTATGTTTATAACACCTCTAAATACCTTTGATTAATATA
>VDFB02106554.1:0-18387 GCA_007258455.2 Sequoia sempervirens | reverse complement strand
TAGTTTAGAAACTACATTCAATTTGCTATAGACTCTATTCTTACATATTTTTGAAATAATATAGATAACTTATTCAAATTTTTATGTCAAGCTGCCTAACTCTGATTTTTCTGAATTTTTTGCCACTTAAGGGCCTATTTTTTCCATGATGATCCTGCACATACCCTTCTTTCCCAAGAAAAATGCACCACCACTAGTACTTTTTCTGTCATTCACATCTCCTACCCAATTAGCATCAGTAAAATCACTCAATGTATGGTCATCATCTTTAGGCTACCGTAGGAGAAAAACAACCATCCCCTTCAAATATCTGAAAACCCTTTTCACAGCTGTCACATAGATTCCTTAGGATCAGCTTGAAATCTTGCAACAATGCATACAACATTCATGATATCAAGTCTATTTTGATTCAAATATAGAAATCCACCAATCATGGATCTGTATCTAGTCTAATTTTCTTTAGGTGAATCATCATCTTGTATCAACTTACATCCGGTCACCATAGGTGTACTAGCTAGATTTGAATCTTCCATATCGAACTTCTTTAGCAATTCTTTCACATACTTGGACTGAGATATAAAGATCCATTTATATAGCTGAGTAATTTTCAATCCCAAAAATAATTTCATTTCTCCAATCATAGACATCTCAAACTCACTTTGCATCTCATTCGCAAACTTCATGCACAAACTATCATCTCCTCCAAAAATGATATAATCAACAAAGACTTCAACAATCAAATCTTTATCATGATCAATCTTGAAATACAAATTACTATCAACATTACCTTTATTAAATCCAAGCTTCAACAAATACTTGTCCAATCTAGCATACCATGCTCTTGGGGCTTGCTTGAGTCCATACAGTGCTTTCTTCAACTGACAAACCATATCTCCTTGATCAGTCAATTGAAATCCATTAGGTTGCTCAACATACACTTCTTCTTCCAGTTCACCATTTAGAAATGTTGAATTGACATCCATCTAATAAAACTTGTAGTTTTTGTAGGTAGCATAAGCAAGAAATAGTCTCACAGCTTCAATCCTAGCAACAGGGGAGAAAGTTCTTCAAATTTAATTCCTTCTATCTGAGAATATCCTTTATGCACAATTCTTGCATTATTTCTACCAACTTCACCTTGCTCATTCAATTTGTTTCTAAAGACCCATTTAGTTCCAATTACATTTTTGTCCTTAGGTCTAGGAACAAGAATCCATGTATCATTCTTCTCAATCTATAATAGTTCTTCTTTCATTTCTTCAACCCAATGTTTATCTTTGTATGCTTCATTGACACAATTAGGCTCAGTCTTCGAGATCAAACAATATTCTTCTACAATTCTTCTTCTAGTTTGAACTCCTTTGTTCTTATCACCTATAATATGATCTTCTGAATGATTTATTCTTACATACTTTGAAGTCTTAGGATGTTCTTGAACTTTAGGCTCTTGTGATCTCACTTTTTCACTTTCACTAGTTCCTTCCTCTTGATTTTCTTGATTCACCGGAATGATTTGAACTTGAGTCTAAACTTTATTTCCTTTATTTGGGTTGTCATTCTAATCATCTGAATCATATCCACAAGTTATGGATGGTCTAACTATGTCTTCATGAACCTTGACATTAGCACTTTCAACTACTTTCCTTAATCTCTTATTGTAGCACAAGTAGGCCTTGCTTTTAGTAGAATAACCAAGAAACATTCCTTCATCACTCCTAGTATCAAACTTTCCTATATCTTCATCTCTTTTGATAAAGAATTTACTCCCAAAGATTTTGAAGTATCTGATAGTAGGTTTATGACCATACCATAGCTCATAAGGAGTCTGACTAGTATCACCTTTGACCTATACCCGGTTGAGAGTGTAAACAACAATACTCATAGCTTCTCTCCAGTAGATATGAGGAACATTTCCTTCCAGCATCATAGTCCTAGTAGCTTCTTCAATTGTCATGTTCTTCCTTTCCACAACTCCATTTTGCTAAGGGGTCTATGGGGTAGATAATTGTCCTTTTATCCCATGCTCTTCACAAAAAGAATTAAACTCACCATAAGTGAATTCACCACCTCTATTTGATCTCAAAACTTTAATCTTCAAACCTGTCTCTATCTCAGCCATAGCCTTAAAAATCTTGAATTTCTCTAGAGCTTCATATTTTTCCCTTAAGAAAGTAACCCACATCATTCTAGAATAATCATTAATGAGTAACACGAAATACATGTAACCTTGTAAACTTCTGATTGTAGGACCACACAATTCAGTATGCACAAGCTCCAACACTTCATTTGAACAATGTTGTTTGCTATGAAATGAAATTCTAGTTTGCTTCCCTAACTGACATTCCTTGTAGATAGCATTAGTATGTTTTATCAACTTTGGAAGATCTCTCACAACCTGAGTAGAACTTATCTTGATAATATTATCAAATTTTACATGACACATTATCCTATGCCACAACCAACTTTCATCAACTTGAGCAATCAGACAACTTTTACTAGTAGCATTTAGGTGAAAGATATTACCTTTTTTTTTGTACCAAATGTAATCACATTTTTGAACTCCCAATATTATACAATTTCCATCCTTGAATTGAAGATTGTATCCCTTGTCAACCATTTGTCCAACACTTAAGAGATTATGCTTCAAACCTTCCACATATAGAACATCATTAGTATTATTCTTACCATCAAGAGAAATGGATCCTCTACCACGGATTGCACCAGCTTTATCATCACCAAATCTTACAACACTTCCATCATACTTTTCCAAGCTCAGAAACTTAATTTTATCACATATCATGTGATGAGAGTATCCACTGTCAAACACCCATTCATCTTTTTCTTCAACTCTAGCCGCTAGGGATTTCTCCACATTTGTGCAAGTAGAAGATTCAAAATGTATCGAATCATTTTTCCTGATAGCAATAAATACCCATTCGTCCTCACTTGCATTCCCTTTATTAGATTCATCATCTCTCACACCTTCATCAGCAGCATAATAACACTTTCTTTGAAATCTAGGCTTGTTAGGTCTTGGCTTAGGAACTCTTTCTAGACACCTTGAGGCAAAATGACCCATCTTATTGCAAGAAAAACATTTAATAGAAAATTTCCCTTTATAATTACCTTCTCCTTTGGATTCCCTCTTGACAATAAGTGCTTCAAGCTTGTCCAGTTTTCTCTCTTCTTCTTCAATCTCTCTCATTTCCTCCTCATACTTGAACATTTTTCTAGAACTTTCTCTCAGATCATTTCTCTGCTTGTCCTTTCTAGAGATAGTAGTTTTGAATGCAGATTCTATCTTAGGAATAGCATCACCAAATTCACTCAACTCAAAAGTAGTAAGCTTACTAATCAACATGTCTCTGGTTACATTTTTCATAGTCTGGATCTCCTCAATAGTAGTAGCTTTGGCTTTGTATGTAGTAGGCAAGGATCTAAGCAATTTAACAACAATCTCTAGTTCTTCCAATATTCCACTAGCACATTTGATACTACACACAAGTTCATTCACTCTTTGCATAAAATAAGTAATGTTCTCATCATCACCCATTCTCAACATTTCATATTTCCCTTTCAGAATTTGCAACTTAGCAATCTTCACATGTGCATCACCTTCATACAAGGTTTCCAACTTTTTCTAGATAGATCATAAGCAATTTTCAACTCCATCAAATTTGTCATCTCAGAATCAGTCAGAGCACTCAACAATGCTTCCTTAGCCCTAATATTGTACTCGACATCCTTAATCTCAACAATAGTAGAAGGACCATTTTGTGGGATGATATACCTATTCTTTGTAATGTTCTAGTAGGGTTCACCAATGCATCTCAAATGCCACTTCATTTGAATCTTCCACATAAAATAATTTGTTCCATAAAATCTCGAACTATCCTTCTTATATGTTGCCATCCTGGATCACCTCAAGCTATTAAAATTCTTCTGAGGAACCTACTCTGATACGAATTTTTGGCAACATAAGGAAAAACATCTAAGAGGGGGGGTGAATCCATTGTCACAAAAATTCAAATTATTAAACTTATTCTTAGATCTGATATATAAGCATGAAAGAATAAATGATCAACACATCAGAAGCACATAACACAAAGATATTTTACGTGGAAACCCTGTTAAGGGAAAAACCACAGTGGAGGTTAGTCCACATGATTATACTCTCTTAAAAGTATAAAGAATAAAATGGGGAAGCATTCAGGCACACTTCCTAGAGCTCACTTCTCAAATACAACAAGGCTTATTGCCCAAAGGAAGACACAATGTCTTATAGAAACATTTAGATTACATCCACAATATTTTGAACTGAGAAAATAGTATCTGTTAATGCTTGATTACAGTTCCAATTAAGTAAATAAACTCATACTCACTCTTCTTCATACTCTACCTCTACCTTCAAAAGATTAGAACATTATTTGTGCACACCATGCATTAAAATGGTATAAACAATCGAACATATATATCTACAACTAAGAATAACATCATCTCCATGTTGGCTTCAACAAAATATAAAATGTGTACAAACTGTTAGCTCAATCCATAAATAATTTTCAATGTGAACGAAACAATGTCAACCACAACATAGTGAAGACCCAAAACAACATCCTCAAATATGAAACACTTTAAACAATTATGCCTCGAAGATCCACAACATGCTACAATCACCCTGTCGGCCATGAACATGAAAAAACATGAACACACAAAATAAAATCACCAATCATGAGCACAACAATCAATGAATATCAACAACATGAATAGAACATGATTTATAAACATCCACAAGCATAATGAATTACCATAGAAGCATCTGCAACAACTGAACTTACTAGAATCACATTATATTCTTTCAGGAACACTAACTGAAGCAATAGAAAAACTGTCAAAACACAGATACTCATAACTCGATCAAATCTTCATGTAGATCTCTGAAACTTAACATGGATAAACTAGATATACTCGAAAAAAACCCCTTTAATCCACAACCACTAATCATCAATATACTGAGCTAGCCAACATATTGAACTTCACTGCATCACTGACAACCTGCAAGTTATTTTATTACAATTTTCTCAATATCCTCGACATATACAACCTTAAAGACATTAATGCCAATAGTGTTGACATCAATGACAACCACATATTAGCAACATCCAACACTCTCTTGGTTTTCTCTATCTCAGAGGCCTTTTCCCATGGTGGTGAATTTTCACTTCGGGAAAAAGTTATCAAATGCTAGTTGAAAGTTGCAAAGTGGTGCAACTTTAGTTCTATAACTCGTGTGACTAAACAAACTATTTCGATACATCCAAGTGGGTACATCTACAATATATGTGGTCCTTTTTCACACCCAAACACACTGAATCACTCTGAGCTACATTCAACCTACAAAACCCCTTAAGAGTCCAAAGTACAAAATGGATGAAAACTTAAATATGTTGCTACTCGAATACTGTGACACTTAGAAACTTCTCATCTTAGCCTATGAGATCATGTTGGGTCCCTCTATAATAACCGCTCTCAATTTTCACTATCTCAGAGGCCTTTTCCCATGTTGGTGAATTTTCACTTGGGGAAAAAGTTGTCAAATGCAAGTAGTTGAAAGTTACAAAGTGGTGCAACTTTTGTTCTACAACTCGTGTGACCAAAAAAACTATTTCAAAGCATCAAAGTGGGTACGCTTATGCTAGGCATAGTCCTCTTTTGCACGCAAGGACACTAAATCACTCTTAGCTGTATTCAATTGATAGAATCCCTTAAGAGTCCAATGTACAAAATGGATGCAAACTTCAACATGTTACTCAGATATTGTGACACTTAGAAACTTCTCGTCTGAGCCTATGGGATTGTTGATGATGATTTTACTTGAAGCAAATAGGGTGAATTAATTCTTCCTAGACAAACCCCAAATATCATATCCTTCTTGAAAGATATGGAACAAAGATAATCTAAAAGGGGACTCTACTTTAATAGGAAAATATTGGCTTTCGTTCAATCCCAAGTTTTTGATAACTAGGTCATCTCGCCCATTGGAATTAATTTACTTCCAATTCATCACACTAAGATAGTGGGGAGTGATCTTGATTTGATCTCAGAATATCTAATCATACTTTGTCTTATTTTAATTTCTCCTTCTCACATGTACTAGCATTTGACATAATTGATGGTTGCAATAAAAATCATTCCAAAACCTCAAACACATGCCAAAAGAAACCAGTTCTAATATGGTACCATTTTAATCTTAGTGCAGTCTTGGCCAAATTTTAGCAATATTTTATCTCCACTAAAGTACATCAGCGCTCTTAATATATTCCACATGGCAGTCACTCGCTCACCCATGTGATCCCAGAGAAATAAGTGGTCCCCCTACAAGATGATGAGGAGCGGTCAGAATTGACCCATGTCACCCACTATCAACTATTGATCTCTTTTCTTATAAAGCATTCACCATCTTGAAAGACTAGCAGGTCCCTCCATGGAGTAATAGGTGTCATCTTGCCCACTTGCTCAAGAAATTTTATAAGTATTAAATAAAATCCAACAAGGTGGCAGGGAAGGGTGGAGATTTAACCATATCACCCAACAACCATCGTAGATTTCCTTTTGATACCACTTTTCGATTAGAAAAGGATATCAGACCCACCACATAAAGGTGACATGTGCCCAGTGCTCGCTATCTCATGTGATAACTTCACCTCAATACATATAATAGATGGTCACATGGGGAATGGCCTTGATGAAGACACGTGTCGTAATACTGGTCATTGATCCTTTACAAAGCTCTGCCTACTAACCCTTTGGAGGAAATGGTCCCACCACTAGATATGGCACATAGCAATTACCCATCAGCCCGTGTGATTAGAATAATATGCTATAAAAAGGCTTGGGGGCATGGGGAATGGTGGTGATCGGCTCATGATGATCTTAACGGTTCATGTAGAACTCAATTTTTATACATGTGACAAATGTTACTCCTTAAAAGAGGGCCATTACTAGGAAGACGATGGTCGGGGACATGAAAACATGGATGAAGACCCTAAGGTAAATATTAAAAACATGATCATAGACTTAGGTAAATTTTCATAAATTTAAAACAATCACAGGCACTGACCAGTATCCTTAGGACTTAGGGGGTGATGAAAGAACGATCCTGATAGCATGAGTCATAACTTGAATAATTGGGAACCTGCATCAGAAGGTCAACAACCAAAAGGAACACCAAGTAGGATTTTTAGACTCAAAGGGTTAATTTGGAAGGATTTTAGCAACACAAACCCTAAAATAGTGATGAGGAACATAACCCTAAGCCTAAAACAAGGGTCCAAGCCAAATATTGCAAACTTTTAAAATTGAACCAAAATAATTTTTGAGGGGTTCCATCACTAGGATATTTGAACAATTCTAGATCCATAAAATCAATCTACCACATCAACTCCATAAATTCCAATCGGTCAGAGACATATAGGGGAAAGCAGTGTGATGCTACCTTAGCTCCATAATCCCTCATCAGAGTATATTCTGATTGCAAAATCCAATCTACACAATTATGCTTTGCACTTGATCCTATTATATCCTTTAGGTGCATGTTATTTTTGATTAATTTTGAAAGCCTATGAATGTGTGCCACACCCAAACTCTCTAGAATACCAAATGTGATAACATTACCAAACACCAAATAGTTGGAATTGGAACAATCCTGGTCCCAAATATCTGTCCACATTTGAACTAGTAAAAAATTATTCTAATTGTCCTTCAATCTCAATCTCAGCTTTGTTTTATAGTTTTGATCAACCTCAAATAGAATAAAATGCATCAATAGAGAATAATGTGGAATGTATAGAGGGGAAAATTCTTTCTTTAGATTGATAAAACCCTATGCATTTGTTCTACAACAAAAGAAAAATTATCAAAACTAGTGTTTCGATTATGACCTTGTATATCTGCTGCCATCACCAACAGGTTAGTGGCTATCCTTGCCTCAAAATTATGATCCATAACTTGATTCAAGCAATAATATGTGTTCTTAAAATAATCCTCAAATTCTTCACACTCAAAGGGCTCAATATCTTTAGGGCCAAATCTTTCCTTGCTCTTTCTATGTCATGCAAGCAATCTACTTTTGTATGCAAATCTATTCTACTGATATTCACCATATAGATCCGTACATTTAATGTTAATAGTATAATTGGGATTCAACCCAAATATCTCCATAATCTTATCTCCCGTCACCTCAAGGACTACATTGCCATTTTCACTCTTGATTTTCTATCTGTGGGATCATAATGCTTGGAAAATTCCATCATCACATCCACCTCTACAAACACATTAGGTACCACTAGCTTCCCAAGGTTAAGCCCCCATAGGTAACATGCCAACTTCTTAGAATATCTTCTGTTAAAAGCATACAAGAACAACTACCATCCACTTTGAAGTTGGGCCAATTCTCCAATTTCACCAGCATTGTCAATTAATCTACTCATCACAACAAATTTCCCTATAGGTCTGTTTCCAATTCATGACCCACCCTCATTTACTTCTCCAAAGGCACCTTCCATGAATCTCTCTGGATGTTTCTTTGCACTCTTAGACCTTGTAGATGTTGCAGGGGTATTTGGCATAGGGTTAGATGTTGCAGGTGGATTCAACATAACTGTGGATGAAACATCCTAGGTATTGATCCTTTTAACTCTTTTCTTCTTGGGTTTTATCTCTAGCCTTAGAATGTTGGACTCACTAGGCTTTGGTTCGCTCATATTTTCAAGGTGGAAAGGCTAGGGTTTACAGTTTTCTTGATCCAAATGACCTACCCAGTTTTAAAACCAAAGACACAATTTATAGAACAAAACACTACCAAACCTTACACAATGTTAATCTCCCCAATTGAGGACACTCAATGAGTAAACCGTAAGTAGGTTATCTCCAAAATTCCCTACTAATTTTTAGAGTATCACAATCTAGTATACTTGACAAGAAGAGATACAACTTTCTTACTAGGGTGAACAACTGATACTAATGTTACAATAATTACTTGTTGGAGTTCTCTGCACTATTTCTTTAGCTTTTGGCTTTCTTCTCCATTCCTAAGAAATTCCAAATGTGTAGGAAAAAATCCAACCACCTTCTTTATGGCTAGGAAATGGAATGTAACACCATTAATGGTTGATGGAAAGCTCATGTGAGCGAACTGACACTTAGTTGTTCTTGTTTAAACCTTGGCCATTGATCATCTCACTTTAAAACTACATCAATAGCTCTCTTTTCACCTAGATACTTTCTTCTCTGCTTTAAACGATGTTCTCAGGATACTGCCACATTTCCTTTCATCTAGAATCCATATCTCATCGGTGGTACATTTCACCCTACATAAGTCCTATCAACAATGTGAACATCCATGCAATAAAACTTCAACCCTCAAATCAAGGCCTAACTTTGGTCACATTGATTTCCCATTGCGTATCACTAATTCATGCTTCAAATTTTGTACCACATCAGCGATGGGAGATAAGGTGATGGAACAATATTAATACAAGTGCACCTACATGAAAACCAAAGGCACAAGAGACATCGCTCACAAGAGCAATTCAAATCAGCGAAAGAAAATGAGAACAAATGACCACGTCGCTCATCTCTATTTTGAGGTTCAAAGCTTGCAATGGATCCACGATGAGCAATGGAAAATGATGCAAAGATCACAAAGGGTCATCATGCATCACCAATTTACAACACAAGAATCACAAGCAATTAGCGCAAAAGGAAGCCAATGATGACACACATAACACATGTTTCATACATTGCTAATACAACACTCAAGATTCATAACCTATCCACGATATGTGAAACAAAATAAATATCGTTCATCGCACATTGCTAATGTAAATTTTCATTCATAAAGCTATCTGTGATGAGCGATGAATAAAATGATAGACGAGACTTAAGTGGGACAATTTGGAATGTGCTCATAAGTTTCCATGAGAAGGGGACTGCCTAGGACAACATATAAAAAGGCCTCAAAGGACTTAAACCATGTTATTTCAAAGGATGTAAAGGCCAAATAAGGTCAATTGATCAACCTTATATAAAATAAATATTTCTCGCCTAGGCACAAAGGGCCGATAATTTCATGGGATTCAATGGCTCAAGATTTTTCTTAAATGACTAGGAACTGGGAGTAGGAAGTCAATGATGAATTAGATCTTTGGAAATGATGCAATATTGAGGGTATTTAGGAAGGGTCCCAGGTAAAATAAAGCTCTAAAATAGTGATGGAAAACAAAACCCTAAGCCTAAAGAGATGGATTAAACCTAAATTTTGTAGGATGAGAAATGGAACCAAAATAATATTCAGGGTTCCATCACCACCAGTTCCTATGTGTTTGCTATATTTGATGGTTCTATCATTTGGATGAGTAAATGGAAAGTTGTAGTTGATTTTTCCACTACAAAAGAAAAGTTCATGGAAACTACCCATGCTTGTAAGAAATCCATTTGGGTTCAAAGATTATGTTCAGATGTTGGGCTTGACGTAGGGATGATTACTATTTGCAGTGATAGCCAAAGTGTTATTTTCCAAGAAAATAATCCTACCTTCCATGTTAGTATGAAATATATTGATGTTCAATTCCATTTTTTGTGACATGGTGGAAGATGGCAAGGTGAAGATTGCAAAAATTGATACTTTGATTAATGTTATAGATTCCTTGACAAAGCCAGTGAGCACAAAGAAGTTCATATGGTTTTCAAAATATATGGGAATTTAATCCCCTAGAAATTGTTTATCTAGTTAGATTGGCTCTTGAAAGGTGTTCAAAAAGTGGGAGAATGTTGAGAATTAAGGTGTCTCAACCTTTAAAATTTACTAGCATTAAAATACTAATTTAAGTATGCTTATGTTATAATTTCTTTCTCATATTAATTTGTCATCTAATATGACTTGGCATGATGATTTGTTGACATGTTGGAAGGTAAGATGGAATTTTACATAGATGATAATCCTTGACATGTCTCAGCATCTTTAAGGAATCCCTGTGATGATTCAATGATGGATTCCTATGAAGATCTTATGATAGATTCCTATGATGATCTTATGATGCATAAGAGAAATATTCTATGATAGGTTGGATAAGTGTTGGAATACATATTTTCATGGGAAGGGTGCATGTAGGATCATGGGGGTCCAAAAAGTGATGATATGACAAAAAAGTGGCTAACAACTTTTTTTTATTTGAATTTTATGAAATGAAAAGGGTTTATTGAGAAAATTATCGACTTTCCAAAAATATAAGATATACCTTATTTGAAATTAAATAGATAATTATTATTGATTTTCTACATACATTCTGACTAAATTCCTAAATTAATTGGCTGATTGAAAAACATATATAATTCTTAAATGATTTCATATTTTTTGAATCTGAAAGATCTGGCACATTCCATGCTTCCCATACTATAGGATTAAAAAAATGGAAAAATGAATTTCATAAATTTTTGACCAAGTTATGGTGGTTAGACAAACAAGTTTTAATATTTTTAAAAAAAGTTAATTAAAAATTCATAAATAATTATTTACTTGCAAAAAGATTTCAAAAAAAAAAAAAGCACATTCAAGCAATGTGTCCTCTAATTATATTGAAAGTTTTAAAAAATTATATTATTTTTGCTTGTACTTAGGTTGGTCATATATACACCAACTTTTTATTTTTTCTTGAAAATTTAGTACTACTACATTGAAATTTCATTTTTTTTCTAAATAGATTTTTTTTTTTCCAAAAAAGGAATAGTATCATAGAAACTACATTCAATTTGCTACAAATTATATTCTTACATATTTTTCAAATTATGTTAATAACTTATTCATTTTTTTATGTCAAGTTGCCTAACATTGTTTTTCTGAATTTTCATTACCACTTAAGGGCCTATTTTAGACCCCCATGATCCTGCACTAACCCAAAAATTGGGCACCCAAGTTTGACCAATGATAGGTCAAGTAAGAGAATGTACGAGGAATATTCTATTTTTATTCAGCTATGATAGATTCTCTTATAGTTCTGAAAGTTGTCATATATGACAAATTCTGACATTGTAAGGAATCTATCATTATATATTTGGGGAAAATTTTAAAGAGCGCCCATGTATGGAGGCATGAAAGAGTAAGTAATAATTAAATAAGTGTCACAAAAGTCAATTGTGTGTTGGAAAAGTGCACCATGTGGATTTGGACACCCATCTCTTGTTTCATGCTCATGAAGCTTCATCTATGCTTGTATTTCAATATATATTGATATCTTGGAGTGGGTTATGTAAGTTGTAATTTTTAGGTAGCATTATGCTGTGAGAATAACTTAGAAAATCAACATTTGTATGCTCCTAGAAGGACTTGCATTGCAAGTGTGTTCTAATCAGTATTGGTTTGATAATACATTGTGAAGGTTTCAGAGTCTGAGGTTTTTCTCCCAAAATGGTTTTCCCCATGTATGTTGTGAGCTTTGTATACTTGCATGTGATGTTATTTTAATAATATCTATATTGTGCATCTCATATTTTAACTAAAAAGTAATTAAAACTATATATCTCTCCTCTTAGACCAGTGTTAGGAAGTGTTTTTGCATACCTTTCTTCCTTTCAAGGTGTATCCCTTCCATTTTATGGATTTAAAATCCTTATCTAAGTTAGTGACCTCCTTATGCAATATCCCTTTCATTTTTATTATCACCATTCTTATCTGCAATTCATATTCTTAGAGGGGTAGAGATCTATTTATACTTTAGCAATGACTAGTGTTTGTCCCCAACCCTAGAAATGTGTAGTATCTTTAATTTTTTTGTCATTGATATGATTTATTCCTTATTTATATAGTATCATCACCTAGAAATATTAAGGAGATTCCTTGTTCAATAAAATAATTAACGTGTCTCTTCATTTCTATCACAACCTACTCCAAAGTGATAATTTAGAAAAAAAGATTTTGGCTTAAAAGTTCATTAAAATTTACAAAAAAAATATTTTATTTTCAATTCTAGTGGAAAGAAGAGTATCAAACAATGTATTATATAGTTTCTTGACCAAGACCTAATGGGTATGTGCAGGATCATGATGGGCCAAAAAGTGGCGATATGATGGGTATGTGTAGGGTATGTGGTTGATGACTTTTTTTTTAACCCAAAATTGATGAAACAAAAAGGGTTTATAAAGGAGATTCTTAGATTTCCACTAATATAAATTATTCTTTACTTTGAATTTAATAAATAATTATTATTCATTTTCTATTTGAATTACGACTAAAGTCTTGATTGATAGGCTGATTAGAAAACATCTATAGTTTTCAAACAGTATCACATTTTTTGAATCTGAAACATGTGTCACATTTTATGATTCGCATAGTATAGGATTAAAAAAAATTGAATTTCATGAAGTTTCGACCAAGCTAAGGTGGTCAGACATACGATTTTTTATATTTTTAAAAAGTTGTACTAAAAAATTCATAATTAATTATTTACTCAAAAAAAATTACAAAAAATATGCATCACATCGAGGCATGATTCCTCTACTTATATCTAAAATATTATAAAAAATATTATCATTTTATTGTGGTTAGGGTGGTCAGATAGACACCTACTTTTTTTTCCTTGAAATTTAAGTGCTACTGCATTGAAATTTCAAATTTTCACCAAATAGATTTTTTTTAAAAATAAACCTAGTAGTTTAGAAACTACATTCAATTTTCTACATATTCTATTCTTACATATTTTTGAAATAATATAGATAACTTATTCAAATTTTTACCTCAAGTTGCCTAACTTTGATTTTTCTGAATTTTTTGTTACTGAAGGGCCTGTTTTTTCCATGATGATCCTACACATACCCTAACCAAAGGAGAATTTTGGAGAAAGCAACATAAGGTTTTGATCAACCTTATTTTTTAAATGAGTATTTAGCATCTAGACATCTAATCTGAGCTTCAACAAAAGTCTAAGCTTAAATGAACTTGATATTATCCTATTCCAATAGGATACATAGAATTATTTAATCATTGGTATTATCCCAGTTGATGAACTAGTCTCTTTTGACTGTTCTTGAAATTTTTCCATCTTTTGTTCTTTAGTCTATATCTCATCCCATATCTATCTTGGTGAATCCATCAACTATGTGATACTTTTATAGAGTTCAACTTTTAATACCACTCATAATTTTATATTCTTCTACTTTATTTAAACCTTTCCTATATTCTTAAAGAGTGAGATTGATTATTTATAACTTGAATTCCAAGGCAACCCACTTTTCATATTTTGATTGCAAAGTATTCAATGGAATTTGGTGACAAGATTAGTACTCAAAATTTGAATCTCCATATCCTATTCCTTAGCTTGAGCACAAAACTAATTTATAATACATTTATTTCTATTGAGCTCTAGGTTTCTTCTCTCTAGATTCTTCCTTAGCTTCAATAAGTCTATGGTTATACAAATTTTCATTTCTTCCATTACATATATTTTTTATCCTCAAGGTGTGCTTGAGTTGGATTCATTTGTCTTGCATGTACACTAAATAGTCCCAAGGCTACATGACCTATTATGGATCATTGATAATAACTCATATGAGCTATCTTTTGGGGATTTTTGTGCTAGATCATATAATGATATTATCCTTGTATATGCATGATCTATGTCTTATGTTTGTGTCTAACTATTCATTTTAACATCATAGGCCTTGCATGCAATAATATTTTTTTGTTTTAGGTCTCCTAGTAACTATATGAAACCACTTACAAAAGGAGTATCTTGCAAGAGACCATAAGGAAAAAAATTTATTGAGAAAGAACAATCAATACCCTAACAATAATGGAGAGTGTGCCATCAAGGTTGATAAGCTAAATTGTGGGATAGTTTGCAATTTTTGTGAGAAAGGAAAATGGGATATTGTATTGGTGGAAATTGGTGATATAGGTTATGGTGGAAAAGAGGAGGCTTGAGTAGATGTGTAAATATATTGAGAAGAGGGAGGGGATTAGGAATACTTAACTCTGTAGCCATTGAAGTTATAGTAGTGACAATAGGTTATCTTTCTGACAATGTCTCTTAAGTTTCCTCTTCTCTTTCTTCAAAAATAATATATTTTCTTCTTTTTCTCTTTTTTTTGTTGGAAAAGGAAGGTCCTAGATCTAATTGGTATATCCCTAAAATCAAACCTTTTCCAAGAACATTTCAGGGAATTTATATCTGAAAGGGTGTTAGAATGACTTACAACATAAAAAGGTGAGTCAATAACCCTTGGATCTAAATTATTTTGGGGGGATTGGACTGAAAGATTAATTTTTGATATGATGCACTAATGTAACTATGTAAACTATGAGAATGCAACGTCCTATTATAAATTATGAGAAACTGGAAATATACAGATAAAATTAGAGTCTAGAAATATAAATGGAAAACATAAAATAGCCTAGAGTTCAAATTTGGGTTGAATCTAGACAGTCTAGGGCATAAAAATGCCCTAGACTAATGACCTAGATCCTTAAACTATTTTTAGAAGCTTGATGTCCCTTGTTTGTAGCTTCTATCTTCTAGGTTTGGTTGTCAAAACTTCGTCTATGGATGAGAGATTGTAGATTTCATTATTCATCCACTTGTAGGGTTTTGATGCATGAATGAGAAAATTATCTTCAATCTTCCTCCAATTCACTTTAGATATGTAACCTAAACACATGAAGAGAGGGGAAGGGTTGTTCCATATAGGGGCTTGCCTCAATCAAACCCTAAGTTGGTATTTCCACCTCCACAATGGAAAAATTGGTGATAAAAGAAATCTTATCATTTTGAGGCATAGAGGATAAATGATAAATGTTGTCATGAAGGATTGTGCCCTGAATGCTAAACTTTAAATCTTGGAAATCATGTGCAACATGGGGACATCCTTAGGCCTATGGGTTGCCTACAATGAAGATGAACTTCTAGATTATGGGTTGGTTCCCTTTGAATAACCTCCTAAAACTACTTCTTGATAGGGAAAAGGGATAAAATAACTGAAATTGGAAAGATTTCTTAACCCTAGGAGGTGATGCACAAAAGATCCAAGACTTATACTCACTGGTTCAACTTACAATTTCTCTCAAAAAATCAACTTTACCCTATGCACAACTTAGCTTTCACAAGTTTACATAATAGTGTTTCATAAGAAGGTTGTTTTCATGTTTTTCAAAGGAAAACTAAAAAGGTTTTCACACCTTTGACTACTGAAAGAGATAACAAGACCTATGAAGTATGTAAATCTTGCTTATTCAAGTATAAAATGTTTTACAATGAGACATAATTTAAGGATCTTACATTCATTTGACTATTTCAATGGTATTGTCAAACTCCAAAACAGAGTCATTTGGCATTAATCTTTCCTTTCAATCAATGTTGCATGTTGACTATCCAACTTTGATACTCATTGCATTTTCATTGCACCAGATTCTTGTAAACCCATTGCTCATTTCTATGATTTCCTCTAATAAAACCCTGATCTTGAAGACTTGCTCTGTCATGTTCCCTATGAACTGTCTTTTTCATCTTGACTGTCCCTTGGTGGCTTGGACTGTCATTCATTCTTTCATGTGTGTTTGAATTGGCATAGAAGATGCAGCTTGCCATATCTTCATCATTCCATGAGCACTATTTTCTATCTTCAAAATACATACCATGCCTATATTTCATCATCTATAAGATTTATGATGCAATGAGATCTATTTAGAGTGCTAATGGAGCAACTATTCAAATGCGTTGAGATGATGTTGATTGCTTGTTGTCATTAATGATTGTCATTGATGTCAACAAATATTGGTTGTTTGATTAAATTTCTATTTGGGTGCCTTGGTGATTCAAATTTGGCCTAGTTCTGGATATCGTACTATAAAGATCTATTTTTTGTTGTATCTATCCTGGTCCCATTCCTCTTATAACACAATAAGATAGATTATTTTGGGTTCAGACTGATCTAGGAGTTGGTTAACATGCTTCAACATAGGATTTTCATTGTAACATATATATCTTACTGCTTGGTTTTGGATATCATGTAGCATGTTGATTTGAGGGAAGAGGCTATGTTTTGTCCATGTTTCATTCCTCTCCACTGTGGGGATGTTTTTGTGGTGACCTATTTCAAATTATGCTTGGCCGACTTAGGAATTATGAAATTGTGTTTGGCTGACTTAAGAGATTATGAAGGCTTGGAATGGTATAAGCATAAGATGCTTTTCTTTGATGCAAGTAAGTGTGATGAATGTGAATCTAAATATTTAGACATTGTGTAGTGTGTGAAAGTGTATGATCAAAGGCAACAAATAGTGAGATTCTATTTGGTGTTTTTGATGATAGTTATTTCAATGGTGTATTTCCTTTCATCATTCTTATGTTGGAAGTGAGCTATTTTCTGTAGGTAGTGAGCCTTTCTCTTTTGGCAGTGAGCCTTTTTTGTATCTTTGGCTATAATAGCTAAGTAGTGAGCCCAACCAAAAATGAGCCACCTTGTAGTGAGCAACTTGGGAGTGAGCCTTTGTAAAAATCACCTTAATCGGTGTCACCTTAACTGGTGCTTTATAACTGAGAATTATTATTCTTCGTGGTTTTTCCCTTCTTGGGTTTCCACGTAAATTTTGGTGTTCATTGTGCATGGTGTTGTTTTGTGCTTTCATGTTCATTAATATTCGATTGATTTAAGTTTGATTTGAATTAATTAAAGTCAAGAAAATTGTTTTATAATAATTGATTCACCCCCCTCTTAGTTATCCGGATTGTTCAATAGTTGGTATCAAAGGATGGTCCCTTGAAGATAGAGCTTAACCACTTGGGGTAGATCTGATGGCCCAAAAACTAACAATTCCTGTATTTGATGGATCTTACTATAGTTTCTAGAAAGTATAGATGAGAGGTTACCTAATCTCTCTAGGCTACAAGACTTGGAAATTTGTTGAGACAAAATATGTTGAACCAACAAAAGGTGTTACTATTGTGGATGAAATTTCATCCTATGAAGAGAATGAAAAAAAAAAGTATGCAATCTTTAGTGGACTATCTAAACTGAGTTAACAAAATTTATTTCATTGGGTACTGCTTATGAAGTTTGGGAAAAGTTGAAAGAAATCTATGAAGGAAATGATAGAGTCAAATTATCAAAGAAGCTGATAGCTAAGCATAGATATGAAAACCTGAAAATGGAAGAAGGTGAGGATATAGAAAGCTACTTTCAAAGAGTTGACAGTGTAGTAAATGAAGTCAAAAATCAAGGAGGGACTCTAATAGATGAAGATGTAATGGAGAAAATTTGATGACCTTACCAGAGAGTTATAGTGATAAGATCTTAGCTATTGAGGAAGTTTATGATCTAAAGAAATTCACCAGAGAGCAA